>CAXARH010000057.1:0-64187 GCA_963971285.1 Astropecten irregularis | reverse complement strand
CCTTCTATACAAGGTGTAAGAAATGATACGAATAATATGATAACGACCGTATACAAACGAACAAAGGCACAGCTACAGGCAGCTGCAGCTAGTACTGATACTAGTATTGCCGATCACGTTTATGTAGGGTGGGATCCTGCTATCTGGAGCTTTAAAGCTAGCACTTACCCCAGACTGAAAACAGTTGTCTGTGCGAACCGCCAGGATGATCAATCGGACACAACGTGTACTATGACGCTAAACTAAAAAGCTTTTATGCTGAGGGTGAAAGGGAAGGAATGATTATGATTCTTTCCCTTTCCCTATCTTTTTCGTTTATTCTATTGATCCTTTGAAATTTTAAGTATTTCATTGGATTTCTTAATAAATGGTGTGATTTCTCTTTAAAATAGTCATTTATAGTCATTTATAGTCATTTATAGTCATTTATAGTCATTTGTACTTAAAAGTAAATAATTTTAAAATTTATAAAAAAAATATAACAGAAAAATGCTTTTTATACTACAATATACCTATAATACCGCTCATTTTACTATTTGATCATTGAACCATGCAGAGTAAATATCATAATCTTGAAACTGTAGAAATAGAGCCTGCTAAGGGCAGTCCGAACATGGCTGTTATATTAATGCACGGTTTGGGCGGAAGTGCCGCCGATCTAAGCCCTATAGCCAATGTTTGGCAACTCCAGCAAGGCGTTCGTCCGCGCTGGGTTCTTCCGCAGGCCCCTAAAAGACCCGTTACTATCAATAACGGTCAAGTTATACCTGCGTGGTATGATATCTTATCCGTTGATTACGAGCATAAGATAGATTATCCCTCATTTAAGTCTACTTTTGTACAATTAACTGGACTCATTAAAGAGCAGGTAGAATCAGGAATTCCAGCTGAAAACATCCTTTTGGCTGGTTTTTCACAAGGTGGAGCGGTGGCTATTGAAATGATGCTCCATCATCCTGAGCCTTTAGCAGGTGTGGTTTGTTTATCGGGGTATATCTTAAATAAGGAACGCGTAAAAGATCCAGAAGTTCCTAAAAATATTAAAAAAACACCTATTTTTTATGCCCACGGTGAATTGGATACGGTGGTACCATTCCCCCTAGCAATAGCTAGTAAAGAATTACTTGAAAAGCATGGTTTCGATGTTACGTGGAAAACCTATCCCAAAATGGGACATTTCGTGAATAATCGCGAAATTCTTGACATTAAGAAGTGGGTTGACGATACTATTCTTACAGAGCGTTTCCTTAGTGAACGTCTTTAATAATGATAGAAAATACGCATTATAAACGTAGTAAAGAAAAAGTATGAGTTAAAACTTAGAATGGATATGTCAGTACTTATAGAATATGGGTTCACACCAGAACAAATAAAAAAAATTCCTGAAAAATTTGTTATATTCATCCATACGTATTATAATCCGATAGAGCTTAAAACACTGAGTGTGGCTTCTATTATCAAAGGGGCTTCCATTCTCTACGAAATCTATTATCCCAATGAAAAACCCATCCTGCTAAGCTAAACGGGGGACGGGAGCAGACGGAGCGGACGTGTTGAGGGGACGGGCGAGGCAGACGCGTTGAGGGGACGGGCGAGGCAGACGCGTTGAGGGGGACGGGAGCGGACGTGTTAGGGGGCGAAGAGCGATGGGGCGGACGTGTTGGGGCGGGAGCGACTGGGCAATGGAGTGGACGGGGCAGACTTGCTTTTCTACTCTTTAAGCAATATCGATAAGAAATTTGCAATCGAGCGTTAGACTTCTTAATATAGTCAACGCTTCTTCACTATCTTTTTCCAATACCAAAAGCCGTACAGATGCACCAATGCCTCTAGCCGTGAGTGCAAGATCAGACCCATATTCGCCTGTAAGTTTAGAGAAAATACCCTGATCCTCTAGTAATCCTTGAGCCAGTCCAGCTTCCAGACTGCGAGGAAACTCTGCAATGGCAATCAATTCTTGGGGTACTTGTTTCATGTAATCCCCCTCCCTCTTATTATAATTTTATGAAGATATATAAAGGATTTACGGGATTTATTTATAAAAAAGTCATTTAGTAGGTCTAATGGCAGGTCTAATGAGATGAGCATGTAGGGCACGAATAGCAGTGGTGTAGAGGTGACGTGCGATGACAAATTGCATGTTAACTTGCCTGTAAGATTGTGTCATACAGAGAATATTGATATTAGCTTCACTAAGAGCGGTGGCGGCTTGAGCCATAATCCCGGGAATAGCAATATTAGTGCCAATGATAGAAACAACCGCTACTTTTGAAGTGGTAACCTCATAAAAATTTTTACGTAAATCACGGATAAGTGCAGGATTCACATCGGCATCCCAAATGATTTGCGAGATGCTATTGGCATTGGTAGATTTAAAGATATAGCTCACGTTATATTTTTTTAAGATGATTGCAATAGATAAATCAAATCCACTCATTCCAACCATTTTAGGATCGTGGACTTCTATGAGTGTAACGTGACGCGTTCCTGCAATCACTTCAATTTTAGCTTTTTCCCCTTTATAGTGTTTGGTGATAATAGTGCCTTCGTGATGGTTCTCAAAGGTGTTTTTGATGCGAAGTGTAATATCACGTGCTTCTAGTAGCTTGGAAACACTGGGATGAATGGCTTCCATGCCCACATCGGAGAGCTGATCGGCAACGTCGTAATTAGTTTTTCCCACTGGCACGGCAGCATCTACTCCCACTACTTTAGGATCGGCGGATGAGAGATGAAATTCTTTGTAGAGAATGGCTTCATGAGCATTTATACGAGTCGCCACTTTTGCAAGGGTCATATCGGAGTAGCCGCGATTAAATTCACGCATAACGCCTTCTACGCCTTTTACATAACCCGTTAAGATGGGAAGCGACGTTTTAAGCTGAAGTTTTTTAAGTGCCTTGTTGATACGCTGATCGATGGTGGTTGAGCGATGGTCGTCTATTCCGCTTAGATCGATGAATAGTGAATTTAATCCATGTTGTTTTAGGATATGGGCAGTATTATAAGCTGCGTGAACTTCTCCTATGGAGGCTAATATTTCTCGTGCCGCTAGGAGAATGTTTTCTTTGATAACGTATCCTGTGGCAAGAACGCTTTGAAGATCGGCTAAAATATGAAAAAGTTCGTGGACGCGTTTTTCTATAAAGGCATTAGCTATGCTGAGATCAAGTCCTAGTGGTTGCAGTTTTTTGTTAATGGCTTTAAGGTGGTTTAGGAGGTCGTTTTGGTGGGAGAGCATATTCCTTCTCAGTGCAAACTGGTTATAAATGCCAGGTGCCTGAGTTTTCTTATTTTCCAGTAGTTTATCGGTCACACCGCCGTATGCTGAGACAATGACAATTCTTCCATAGGGTGTATATGGATTCTTTGCTATGGAATGATTTTTTTTAAAAATATGTTCTAGGACATGTGCGAACTCCGACATGGAAGTGCCGCCTATTTTTTCAACAATAAATTCTCGTTTCATGAGAGGGTGTAATTATAATGAGAAGAAGATTAGGACGTAAGAATAACAAGAAGCGAGAATTTAATGATAAATGGCGTAATAGCTTAATTTTTTCTATATTCCCTCTCTAGCATCTCTTACATTAGGATAAATTAGGGTGTCTTACTATTAGGATAAATTAGGGTGTCTTACTATTAGGATAAATTAGTGTATCTTACTATTAGGATAAATTAGTGTATCTTACTATTAGAATAAATTAGTGTATCTTACTATTAGGATAAATTATATTACTCGGGTTGTGTGAATAATTGATTGCGAATAGTATAGTTAATAACTTCGTCGGTATTTTCTGTATCGGTTCGCATGAGTGAGAGGTTGAGTCTCCATGTGGGAGCTAAAGTACCTATTGTAGCGGAGGTTTGGGTAATCACTAAGCTACCTGTGAAGTTATTGCTTATTGAGGAAGGGGAGCCTATTTCATAGAAGACTATTTCTAGATTAGGATTTCCTGAGAGATCGTTAGTAAATTGATATTCTGTAGCAGGCATGTTATTAGTATTTAAAAGGTCATTTATTTTGATGAGGAGGCGATAGTCATATTCTTTAAGGTTTTCAAGGGAAACGGCATCTTCTAGGTAGCTAAGAGAACCACGAAATTCATGGAAGAAGACGTAATTTGTGGCGGGGAGGTTGGGGGTAGCTATAGTTGGAATTTGAGGAGGTGTGGTGGCTAGGGGATTATCTACGTTACTATACACATAATTGGTAGATTTTTCTGGGATGATTATACGGTTGGCTAGGTTAGGAGGGGCTATATTACAAGCTGTGAGGGAGAATAATATACCTAGAAATAGGACTACTAATAGGACTATTAGTATATTTTGTAATAATGAAGAGTTTAGCTGTTTAGAGAGGGGAGAGAGGGGAGATTGTGATGGTTTCATCGTTAGATGGCTTTAAACATTGGTTTTATGGCTATTTCTGAAGCGGTGAATGGAAATATCGGTGTATATTTATAAATGAATAGAAATATCAGTGTACTTTTATAAATGAATAGAAATATCGGTGTATTTTTATAAATATTTACTGGCGTTATAGATTAGAGCATTGCGTTCGCGTTCCCATATTCCTACTAGCAAATTATTATAAAAGAGTAATTGGTAGTGTGCTTCTAGGGTTTTAAGTTCGGCTGGGGTGAGCGAGAGTGGATTGGCTGGTTTTTTCCGTTTGAGGAGAGTGGATAATTGCCCTGTTTTTAGCATTTCAAAGCTTTTTTTGTCTAGTTCTAGATGATTACTCGGTTTGATGTAATGATGAATGGAGGAGATGGATTGGAGGAGGGAGGGGTTATCTGGGAGGACTTTCTGGGAAGGGATAGCATTTTGTAAGGAAAATTTTCCAATGTGAGTTCGCGTGAGCCACGTAAGGGTTCCGTGAGTATTTAAGGCGGAGGCTAGATCGCGGACGAGGGCACGTACATAAGTCCCCGAGCTACATTCTATACGAACTTTTAGGGAACGTGGGGAGGTTTTTTCAAAGCTAAAATGATGAATGGTGATGATTTTGGACTTAAGTTCGAAGGATTTTTGTTGTCGTGAGAGTTTGTAGGCACGTTTGCCGTTTACTTTTACAGCGGAGTATTTAGGGGGGATTTGTTCAATGGGCCCTAGGAATTTTTCTTCTATGATAGTTTTTATGACTTCTGTGGAGGGTAGTGTGAATTGCGGGTCTATATTGGAAGGTGTACCTGTGGGATCTAGGGTATCGGTGGTTTCTCCAAAGGCAAAAATGGCTTCATAGGTTTTATCCATATTGAGGAAGTAGTTTTGGATGCGTGTTGCTTCGTTGGTGAGTAGAATAAGAAGGCCACTTGCAAAAGGATCGAGTGTTCCACAATGCCCTACTTTACGGATATTGAGAGCTTTTCGTACTAGATCGACTATTTGATGTGAAGTAGGACCTATTTCTTTATTGATGAGAAGCAGTCCTGTGGATTGAATAAGCTGTTCTTTTGTTAAAGATTTTTTTAGTGAGGTAGCAGTTTTCAAGGTAAATAGTCCTAATAGTCTCAATAAGTCCGATAATTTTGATAATTTTGATAATTTTGATAGTTCTGATAGTTCTGATAGTTCTAATAATTCCGATAGTTCTAATATGCAAGCAAGAAGTAAAGGTTATTTGGTTAATACGGCTAATAATAGCTAATAACGGTTAATAAGGTTAATAATAGCTAATAATGGTTAATACGGCTAATAATGGTTTAATAATGGCTAATAATGGTTATAATAGGCTTAGAGTGAGGTTGATAAGGGCTTAGAGTAAGGTTAGTGAAGACGTAGAAGCGGTTTACTAGGCGATTTCTTAGCAAAGTTTCTTAATAAAGCTTCTTAGTAAAGTTTCTTAGTAAGTTTTTTGTGGGGAAGGGAGTTTTTCAGGGGAAGTGTTTTTGAGTGGGAGTGAAAATTGCGGGTTTTTGCTTGTTCCAATTTTTACTACAACGTTCCAATACAGTTGATGTTCTAGTTTTAGGACGCGTTTAGAGAGGGTTTTGGGGGTTTCTTGTCGATGAATTTTGAGTTTGCGTTGAGCGAGGATACGTCCATTGTCAATCCCTTCTGAAACGACGTGAACGGTGCAACCTGTATAGGCTTCGCGAGCGGTGATGACTCGTTCGTGAACGTTAAGTCCTGGGTAAGCGGGGAGAAGCGATGGGTGAATATTGATAATTCTTCCGTTAAAAGCCTGTAAAAATTTTTTTTTAACCACGCGAATAAATCCTGCTAGGCAGATAAGATTGACTTCTTTTTCTTTAAGATGTTTGATATAGATATCTTCGCTAGGCCCTTCTAATTTAGTTTTAAAAGCACCTGGAGGGATATAATGAGCTTCGATACCGTATTTTTTAGCAATATCTAATCCTTTAGCATCTTCTTGGTCGCTTATGACTGTGGCAATGGTAATAGAAGGAGATTTTTTTTGTTGACATGCCCATTTTTGTGCATGTTTGATGAGAGCTTCCATATTACTGCCCCTTCCCGATATTAAAATTCCCAATCGTAGGGATTTTTGCGGAGAAGTGGTGGGTTGGAAAGAATAATAATTAGAAAACCAGTTTCGTAATAGACCCATTGGTTATACTTATAATATTTCCTATATTATAGGTGATATTTCCTAGAATAGATAATAATTGCTATATTATAGCCAATGCTTCCCAGACCATAGATAATAATTGCTATATGATAGCTCTATTAGAAGAAAAGAAGTGATTTAGGAGTCATTTTTTACAGTTTATTAATAGGATTCTTTAATAAAATAATAAACAAGTAATAAACAAGTAATAAACGAGCGAAGTTCTATGATGTGATGATAATAAATAGAAGTTTGAGATGAAATAATAATAGAATTCTAACATGAAAGGCTATTTTTAAGTTAATTTAGTATAAAAAAATATGATGGAGCAAAATAATATCTTAGCGTTAGATGTTGGAAAATATATGGTGGGCGTGGCTCTCTATCTTTCTCATGAGAGTAATATTGCTAAAAAATCTACTGAGGAATCCACTAAGGAATCTACTGAGAAATTGACTGAGGAATCTACTCAGAAATCTGCTGATGAAGTTGCTCAGAGCTCTGATCACGAATCTACCGAAAAATCTGTTGAAAGGTCTACTGAAAAACCTACTAAAACACCTATTAAGAAAAATACTCAAAACACCATTCGGAGCTTCCATCAGGATATTAATACAAGCATTAATAGAAATAATACAAGTATTAATGAAAAATCTCTTCAGGATATGCGTATAAAGACCAATGAAAAGCCCTATCAGAACATTGATGCGGGTATTAATGGAAAAAATCCTAGAGATAATACTCCTAGAGATAATACTCCTAGAGATAATACTGTAAGCACTGGCAAGGATATTGATAAGGATACAGTTTCACAAGTAAATCTAGTAGCTAAGGGCGTTAAAATGGGCTCTAAACAGACGAGCAATGAGGCTAAGGGGGCTGATAATAAGACTAAGGAACTTGAAAAGATTAAGGAACTTGAAAAGACTAAGGAAATTGATAAGGTTCGAGAAACTGCTAAGGCTCGAGAAGATGATGAAATTTTAGGAGATGATGAAACTTTAGGAGATGATGACACTCAAGAAGGTGTGATGTTACCACTCAAACCGATTATTCGTAAGGAAGGTGCGTTAGGATTGGGTGCAATTCGCAGGATGATTAAACGCTATGGAATACAAACGATTGTCATCGGTTTTCCTAAAATAAGTGAAATGAGTAACATGTCCCATCAATCTGAGAAAAAAACCCATCAATCTGAGAAAATATCCCGTCAATTTGAGAAGAAAAGCGATGTTCTTTATCATGAAGAAAATAGCTCCAATAATCATGAAGAAAATGGTTCTAATAATCATGAAGAAAATAGCTTTAATACTGGAGCGAGGAAGAATAGGGGAGAATCTAGTAAATGGCTAGGATTGAAGCAAAAAACACCTGCCTCTGGACTAGTGAATGACTTGGGGAGGGGACAAAACTTGTCACAGAAGTTTGATAAGCGTAATTTGAAGAAAATAAAGGCTTACAGCATGAAAATACGGAGGCATTTTCCTGAAATGAAAGTGGTAACGGTAGGAGAGGCTTATACTACTTGGGTTGTGAAACAAACTTTTCCCGGTATTTCGAAGGATTCGTCAGCTTTAGGGATTGATAGTTTTGCTGCTTTAGAGATATTAAAAAGCTACTTAGCAGAATTTCCTCGTTAATGGTATTTTTAAACCTTTTTTAGCCACTTAGTACGATTTACTTGTTCGCTATGTATTACGAATTCTTTATAGCTACTTAGCAGGATTTTTTTTGATAAAGGCTAAACTTTTCTTATGATAAAGGTTAAATGTTTAGGGGGATTGTTTTTTTATAATAAGTGATAGCATTATCGTATAATAAATAGGAAACAGTCCCATATTCCCATAAATTCCTATAAGTTTTTATAAATTTTCTAGGGAATTCTTTATTTAATTTTTACGGGCATTCTAAATTCTAAAATACCTCAAATTTTTAACGATATCTAAAATATGTCAACTTTTTAATACTATCTAAAATACGATGATCTTTAATACTATCTAAAATACTGTGATCTTTAACGATATTTCAATTTTTAGTGGATAATTAAAGGTTTTTATTAACAGGGTAATTAAAGGTTTTTATTAACAGTTTGAGTGGGCAATGAGTACAAAGCAGGCGATGAATACAAAACGGGCAAGCATTAAACCTCTAAGCAAAACGATGATCAATCAAATAGCTGCGGGAGAAGTGATCACGCGGCCTGCTTGTGTAATAAGGGAATTGATGCAAAATTCAATTGATGCGGGAGCCACACATATAACGGTAGAAATTTGGGAGGAGAACGAAAAAGTTAGTCAAATTCGTATTCGTGATAATGGGAGTGGTATTCCTAGGGATGAAATGGAGCTAGCGTTCTTCAAGCACACGACGTCTAAGATAGAGAATTTTGAGGATATTTTTTCTATTGGAACGTTAGGTTTTCGTGGGGAAGCGTTATCTTCTATTGCATCTATTAGTTGTGTTGAGGCGGTGAGTAGTACGGATGAAAGTGGGGAGGGCGTCTTAATTGCGTTGCGTGGGACTGAAAAAGAGAAATTGGAGACGGTTCCTGCACAGAAAGGCTTTGTTATAACGGTTTCCGACTTATTTTTTAATACACCTGTTCGTAAAAAGTTCTTAAAAAGCATTGTGGGGGAGAAAATAGCTATTAAAGAAGAGGTTGTGAAGCAAATTTTGGCATCTGAACACGTCGATATTCAGTATATTGCCTATAAAAACAAGCATGAAGTGTCACGTTTAGTGGTACCTGCTCTATATAGCTTAAAAGACAAGATATTTGCCTTGTTTAAACGTCAAGATTTACGTGGGAATTTGATCCCTGTAGAAAGCAGTTTACATGGTTATCATTTTTCTGGTTATCTTACCAATCAAAAATGCCGGATATCCAATCGTAAAAGTCAATTTTTCTTCATAGGTGGGCGTGTGATAGAAAATCCTATATTTTATAAGACGTTGGAGCGAGTTTATGCTCATATTTTGCCTAGCAGACGCTATCCTATGGCGTTTTTAAAGATGACGTTTGCTGGAGTTAGAGTGGATATCAACGTTCACCCTACTAAAAAAGAAGTTCGTTTTGAAAATGTAGCCGAATTTAGCTCAGCACTTTATAGGGTAACACATCAGACGGTTTTTAGTAAAATCCTTTCCGAAGGAGCCGCTAGCCTTAATCCCAATGCCGAGCAGATATTAACAGGTCCAGGAGAAGGTAGTTATAATAGACTTCCAAGGTTTAAACAGGTCTTTAAGGAAAATCCTAATAATCAAGATAGTCAAGATAGCCATTTTGCTTGGAATACTAATAATTTGGATGAGAAAACGGGGTTTACCACGGGATTTGAGCGGGAAATGAGCCCCCACAATCTTAACCAGCCCGAAAATCTAAAGAATCCTAATAATTCAGAGCATTCTAATAATCCAGAGCATCCTAATAATCTTCACAATTCCCAGTATCCAAATAATTCAAACGATCCAAACAGTCCTCAGAATTTTCAGAATCTAGAGAATTTCCACAATCTTAACCATTCTTCACCAAATACTCCTCTAGGAGAAGTACGAAGTGGTGCTGAGAATGAAGTATTGAATCCTAGAGAGAATGCTCGTGCGGATGCTCACAGCGTGAGAAATGGAGAAAATATAGCTGGAAATGGCAAGGTATTAGCTGAAGAGGCTAGCAAAACAGCTCTAAATATGACCTCGAGTAGAACTCGCGTTCCGTCTAACCTTAGAATATTGGCACAGCTTGAAAAGTGTTATATTGTCTTCACGTTAAATAATGATCTTTACATCGTGGATCAACATGCAGCCCATGAACGCATCAATTACAATAAGATTATGGAAGAATTGGAGAAGGAAAAGATTGAACGCATGACGTTAGTGGTGCCTTTATTTTACGAAAGAAGTGTGAATGAAACGGATAAGATCATTGCTAGACAAGAGAAATTAAATAAATTGGGCGTAAGTGTAGAGCCATTTTCTAAAACGGTTGTCAGTGTTTGTGAAGTTCCGCAATTTATTCCCGAACATAAGCTTGAAATACTTATTTCTGAATTATTGGATGTAGTGATAGAGGATACTCCCATTAAAAAGGCTGATTTTTACCGTGAAACCATTGCTAGGATGGCTTGTCGTATGTCCGTTATGGCAGGCGACGTATTATCACTATTGGAAATGGAAAACCTTATTTTATCGCTCTATGAACGTAATGCTTTACTGACGTGTCCGCATGGGAGACCTTTTATTAAAAAAATAGCCTCAAATGACCTTGCAAAATTTTTTGATAGAACGCGGCATCTTCATCAAAAATAGTGAATATTTAAAGCTATTTTCTATTGATTCTTAGGGGCGTGATGTGAAATTAGCTCCCAGCGAACGTGATGCAAAGATCAAATCCTGCGGGCGAGATGTGAAGATTGGCTCCCAGTTCCCCCAGCCAGCGAACGTGATGAGAAGATCAGCTTCCCGTGGGTGTGAAACGCACGTTATAAAGCCATTGCCACCTTTTTCCTGTTATCCAAAACGTATCCGTTATAGCGTCATATTCTATGCCATTTAAAACGTGTTCTGAAGTGGGGGTGCTGTAAGATGAATGGATCGTGCTTGGATTTTCAGGAGGAAGCATGCTTGCATCTATCTGAGCCGTCACAGTTCCTGTTATAGCATTGATTTCAACGATGTAATCTTCCTTCCATACGTTAGCGTAAACGTAGCCTAAGCCAGTGGATGGATCTTTACGAAAGGTTAGGGCATTGAGATGAGTTAGGGGTTCTCCGTTATGGCGGACGGTTATAGGATCACCTATAGGAGAGAAATTAAAATAATTCCGTAAAGTCAGCGTAGCACTTCCATCTGAAGTAATGAACCCACGGTCGCTTGTGCAGATGCCCCAGCCTTGTCCTTCATAAGAGAACGGTTCTATAGGCATTAAGTTAAGATCGTAACGAAAGGCAATATTTTCCTTCCACGTCAATTGAATCAAGGTATTTTCATAAGCGGTGAGCCCTTCTGCAAAGTACTGTGGTTCTAAAGAATGCCTATCTTGGATTATTTGGGCATTGTTTACAGAGGAATACTTAGTAAGGGTCGATTCTCCGTAAAGTCCGCCACTTTCATAGAGAATACCATTACGAAGAACGAGTCCTTGCGTAAACACTTCCTCATTATGCGGAAGTTTCTTTAGAATGGTTAGGGTATAATGACGTTTGGCGTCATCATTATAGATGTCATAAGTGCTGCTACAAGCACTAGAGAGTAATAATAGACCACTTAATAGGAGAATGAAGAAGCAATATGAAACAAGCTTAAGGGGACTACGGGTGCTAGGAGTAAGCCTTAAAAAGAATGAAACGGGCTGTCTCAATTTTTTTAAATGATGAAGAATAGAGGTTTTCATCTAAATTTCTGTGAAAAACTATAAAAATGGGTGAGTGACGAGGCTTGAACTCGCGACTTCTTGAACCACAATCAAGTGCTCTACCAACTGAGCTACACTCACCAACTTCTTAAAAGATGGCTTCGCTTTTACGGTTAAACCAGTAGTTATTATAATATTTAACTAGCTGTGTTATTATAATATCTAAATAACTATATTATTATAATATCTAAACGGCTAGTGGCTATACTATTCTAGCAACATCACTACTAAATAGCTCATCAGCACTAAAATTCACTAAGAATTACTAAGAACCAATAAATGCGTTTAGTACCTTTCAATACGCAGTTATTTCATGGTTTGTAATGCACGCCAAAGAGGATTCGAACCTCTGACCTACTGCTTAGAAGGCAGTTGCTCTATCCAGCTGAGCTATTGGCGCTTGCTGTGAGAGTAAAGTGTGATGTAGCCGTCATATCTCACCCTATAATTATAATATGATTTTACTTATTCGCTTACTCTCTACGCTAAGAATTACAAATTTTTTTCGTGATGAGGCTATAAGTAGCTATAAGTAGTTATAAGTAGCTATAAATAACTATAAATGGGCTCTAAAGTAGGCTATGAACTACTATGGCTATTATTATAGGTATAACCCTATAAAATAGAATAAAGCCTCCCAGAAGCCCCTAAAAAGCTCCCCCAGAGCCCCCTAAAAGCTCCCCTCTTCCAGAGTGTAGAGTCCCTAAAAAGCTCCTAGAACTACCCCCCTAGAACTAACTTCCTATAAGCCCCCCCTCTCAAAGTCTTCACAAAGCCCCTTAAAACTCGTAAAGTCCCTCTATATTCTCACTATCACTATAAAAATGATTGGAAATGACTGGAAGTAGGCTAAGGGAGTAAATAAGGATTGATTTTATAAGCTAAAGAATTTTTTACGATATTTTAACTTAGGTGCTTTTTTTGATATTTGAGCGTATGTATTATAAAGGCGAGTTTTCTTTCTTTTTTGCTTAAAAGCAGTGGTTGGGGTAGTGGAGAAAATGTTGATGCCAAGTTCTGTGGCTCTTTCGTAATCGCTACGGGCTTCATCTATCCTGCCTAGTTGATTGTAAGCATTTCCACGATTGAGATAGGCTTCTGCTAGTCTAGGATTTTTTTCAATGGCTGTAGAATAATAACGGATAGCGGTATCATAATTGCCTTCATCGTAGAAAACAATGCCAAAATTGTTATAAGCGTCTGCATAGTTAGGATTGATATTGATGGCATTTTGAATTTGCGTTTTAGCATTGGGTGCATCGCCTACTTTAGCGTAGGTGGTCCCTAGGTAAAGGTGGATATTGGACTTAAAATTGGCAAGTTCTGACGCACCTCCTTCTACTTCGTCTGCACTTTTAGCGGCTTGTAAGTAATTTTCAATAGCCGTTTCATAAAGTCCGTCGTGATAATGGGAATTTCCTAAGGCGAGCTGGGTGAATCCTAGCATTTTTTGGGCGTAGACTATGGCTTCGTTAGCTTCATTGGGGTCGACTAGCATTTCGCTAATATTTTGATAGCGGATGACCTCTTTGAAGTCACTGAGGGCTGCATTGAAATCATTGATAAAAAAGTTATCCGTACCGCGATTGAGATAGGCAATGGCGTTATTTTCGTTATATTCGATAGCTTTTGTGAATGATTTGATAGCAGGGCGGGAATCGCCTTGAACACTGTAGGCTATTCCTTTATTATTATGGGCGGAAGAGTTCGCTTTATTGATATTGATGGCATTATTGAAGTTGCGAAATGCGTCACGTAGGGCTTGAAAGGTTGCCTCATCATTGGGATTGTAACGGGTGCTATAGATCATGACACCTATGCGATTATGTGCAAAAGAATAGAGTTCTTTTGTAGCTTGATCGTATGGTATGGGGAGCGTAGCAAATGTTTGAATGGCTAGTCGATAGTTGCGTTCTGCTTCTGTAAGATCGCCCACTTCCTCTTCTAAATAAAAGCCGTAATGTGCGAACGTTCGTGCAAGTAAACTTGTAACTTTGGTTTTGTTAGGAATGCCCTCTTGTGTTAAAAGGTATTGAAATTTTTCAATAGCGGTTGGATAGTCTTTATCGTTATAGCTTGCAACACCTTCGTTATAAATTTTAACGGAGGCTGTTTGCGTAGAGAGAGGTTGTTCGGGGTTATCGGTAGGGGTAGTATTTAAGTTATCAGACACGGGAACACCTGTATCGCTTGTACTATCGAGCGGTGCTACTTCTACATAAGGGTCTGTATTGGGGTCTGTATTGGGTGCAGATGATTCTGTTGTTGCGGGGACTGCTTCGTCTGGGGTTGCTTCAATGAAGTCACTTTCTAGGGAAGTGGCTGGTTCACCCTCGGAGTTGTCGGTTTCTGCTTGAGCGAAGACTTGTGGGACACCGCCTATAAGCAATACACATAAACTCAGCAACACTACTAGAGATAGCGGGGATGGTTTTAGCTTAAGTAATAGCATTTTATAAGGTTTTTGTAATAGCATTTTATAAGGTTTTTTATAATTATTATGTAGAGATGAAGTAATAGATTTGAGTGATATCATTTTGAGTTCCTCTTTTTTTATCATTTAAGTAAGTTTTTTATAAATATTGCCTCCCTAAGCAATCTTTATGTAAGTTTTATAGTCTTTATGTAAGTTTTTCTTCATAAAGTAAATTTTTAAAACATTAAATTTGTTAAAACAGCGAATTTTGTTAAAACGGCGTTTCTATGTATCTAATAAGTGTTTTATGCTAGCAAATTGGCTAAATATATGTCATTACTGTCATTATGTATGTCATTGCTGTCATGACTAAATAGATTAATGGTAGCCACTGAGAGATATATCTATATTTTAATTAATCGGCACTTCCCGTATTTAAATTAATCGCCATCTCGGTATTTTAATTAATCGGCACCCCTCGTGCTTTAATTAATCGCTACTTCCCGTATTTTAATTAATGGCTACTCCTCGTATTTAAATTAATCGCCACTTCCCGTATTTTAATTAATGGCTACTCCTCGTATTTAAATTAGTCGTCACCCCCCGTTTCAAATAGTCAAATAGTCAAACGATTGAGTGATTGAATGATTATCATCCGTACTATGTTTAGCTGTGATTTTTTAGATGCCTTGCTGGAAGCAGCTAAACAGCTAAACAGTTAATACTGATCATCCTAATCCGATGACCACACTATCTAATTATAATTATTCCTATAGTTTTCTACTTACTAGAAAAATGACTTTTCTGTTTATTTATTTAAATTAAATAGCGTTTTATCTTGAAAAAATTGCTAAAAATGAAAAAAAATAGTGAAATATTGCAAAAAATTATTTGATAAAGCACACTGTATGAAGTATTTTTTTGAATTTTTTTAGATAATTGAACGGTATTTGAAAAAAGTGCTTTTTTTTAGGAAAAGTAGGAAATAAATTCACAGTAAACGGGGAGCATGGGGGGTATAAGTGGGGTTATAAATGAGTTTATGAGTGAGCCTTTTATGATTGAGCTTAAATAGGCGGTATTTTAAGGAATATTCTGGTAGAGAACTATATTTTTGGGGGGTACTACCCTAAAAGAGTGAAGTTTTTAAGGGATTTAAAAGAGCAATGCTTTTAAGGGATTTAAAAGAGTGAAGCTTTTAAGGAAATACTCTGGTGGGGACACTATTTTACGGGGATATTGCTTTATGGGGGCTTTATGGGGGCTTTATGGGGGCTGTATGGGGGCTGTATTTTATGGAATCATGCGGTAAGGGAAATGCGGTAAGGGAGGCATGTTTTGTGGAAATTTGCGGGGAAAAACGAGTATTTATGACGTATTCATCCCAATGTAATTCATGAATTATTCATTCCAATGTATTTTATGACTTATTTAGCCTAATGTGGTCTAATGTAGCCTAATGTAATTTATGATGTATTTACCCCAGTATAATTTATGACTTATTCACCCCAATGTAATTTCTGTTTGAGGCGATAATAGGGGTTATCGCTAGCAGATTTAACAAATACAAGGGGGTTTGGTGATAAGCCACAACGAATAGAACTTCCTGAATGGGGGTAAATAGTGCCGTCAATACCTAATAATATGGGATCGGACGTATTAAGTTCGATAATATCGCCACGTGCCACGACAATAGGCTTGATGGTAAGCGAATGTGCTGAAATAAATGTGAGGACAAAAGCCTCTATTTCTGGGGAGAGAATGGGTCCTCCTGCGGAGAGATTGTAAGCGGTACTTCCTGTGGGCGTTGCAATGATGATGCCATCGCCACGTACTTTAAGGATGCGAGCATTATTGATCTTGACTTCTATTTCTATGGGACGTAGTTGATTGGCTACGCGAAGGGTTGTTTCATTGAGCGAATAATGGGTAGTAGGTTTAGAATTAGTAGCAGTATTAGCAGTATTAGTAGTAGAACCATGATGAATGGGGGGATTGTGGTGATATTGGGTGAAGAGAGTGTAGCGTTTTTCTTCTTTAAAGAGTTTTGGGGGCTTTTTTTGTTTAAGAGGCTGTTTTTTTAGGGTTTTTGGGTTGGAAAGTGCCGGTGCGGGAGAATTTTTATAAGGGTCTCCCACTTTTACGCCTAATGCTGTGAAATTTTTATTATAACTTGGGTGCCAGAATAAGTAATTTTCAATAACTTTAAATGCGTTGCGTTCGCTCATTCCAGCCATATAGCCCACCGTTCCAAAATTAACGGCTAGGACGTGTCCTTTAGGAGGATTGGGAAAGTGGGAAAAAGCTGAGAGAATAGTCCCATCGCCCCCTAAAATAATATAAACTTCTGCTAAAACTATTTTTTCAATGTCTTCCTTTGTAAAGGGGAACGTCTGAATAATATAGTGCGGAATTTCACGTTCACGGAGAAGTTCTTTGATTCTTTCAAGAAGTTTTAGACAATCATACTTCTTTTGATTAGCAATCACTGCGATCATGATATTTTTAGACTTTTTTTGATGTTTTAGACTTTTTTATAGCTTTTTAGAACTTTTTTGGAACATGGGGGGTATTTTAGTAAAAAAACCTAATAAAAAAGAGAACGGGCATGACTCGTTAAGCAAGAATACGGTAAAAATTTTTTAAATGATACGTAATTTTATCCTTATAAACCCCCTAAGTTACTATATCCTTATAAATCTCCTAAGTTACTATATTTTTATAAGTCTCCTAAGTTACTATATCTTTATAAGTCTCCTAAGTTACTATATCTTTATAAGTCTCCTAAGTTACTATATTACAAACTTTATGGAGAAGCATTGAGTCATCATAACATAAATAGTAATAGTACAGTAAAAATTGATTTTTTAGCACGATAAAAAATGACTTTTTAAATGTTTTTTAGGATAGGGTTTATGAATAATTTATGAGTAATTTACGGATAATTTATGAGTAATTTATAACTAAAAGCCTCTTAGCTATGTCTTTATTTTAGGTTTTTTAGGCTACAATTTTTTTTAAAAAAATTCGGCTTTTTTACCTGAATTTATCACTATTTACAGTAAGTAAGCACTACTTACAATAGGCACTTACTACTATTAAGTGCTATTTGCTAGTGATTTATTTATGTGGACAATGTTAAACACTTACTTTATATGGATAATGTTAAACACTTGCTTTATATGGATGGCTTTCAATATTTACTTTATAGGGATGGCTTTAAGCATTGAACTTCCGTTAGTTTTAACTTTATGGTGATTAGGTGAAGAAATAAGGGTTAAATTCTTAGAATTGCTAAAAAGTAGGGCTTGAATGAGGGTTAAATACGGTTAAATTTAAAAGAAATGGGTTATTTCATGGATTGTTTTTAAAAGATATGACGATTGAAATAGGCTAATCATCATAAAAGAACGGTCATCGATGAGCCTTTTACAGATAATAACGAGTTTTTACAGATAAATATATTGACAATTTCCCAATATCATGGTATAATAATCGCTGTGTCATAGTAAGAAAAAGTATTTAAGACTATGCAAAGTTATTTAAGACTATTTAAGACCATTTAAGATGGTAGGGGGGGTGTAAGATTTTTTAATTTTAGGTAATTTATCAAAATACTTGAAATGACACAAACTTAAAAGAAATTGGATGAAGTGAAGCCAATTTGTGAAAAATTTGTGAAATAAAGTCAATCTGCTATAAATCTACCATAAATCTGCTAACTAGGAATTATAAGAAGTTATAAGAAATTACAAGAGGCCCTGTGACCTGTCATGCCAACAATACAACAGCTTATCAGAAAAGGACGTAAACAATTTAAAAAGCCGACAAAATCTCGAGCATTGCGACAATGTCCCCAAAAACGGGGAGTTTGTACTCGTGTGATGACGGTGACACCCAAAAAACCCAATTCAGCACTACGAAAAGTGGCACGGGTGAAACTTACCAATGGCATTGAGGTAACAGCCTATGTTCCGGGAGTAGGACATAATCTGCAGGAACACTCCATTGTGTTAGTGCGTGGTGGAAGGGTTAAGGATTTACCTGGGGTGCGTTATCATATTGTACGTGGTGCCTTGGATACATTAGGAGTGGCTAATCGTAAACGTGGACGCTCAAAATATGGTGCTAAAGCTCCTAAAAGCAACTAAATGGCGGCTGAAAGTAACTAAAAACTTCTAAAGGTAATTAAGAAAAGCAACTAAAAAGTAACTAAATGGCAACTAAAAACAGCTGAAAGTAACTGAAAAACAACTAAAAGGTAGCTAAGCAGGCGACTAAAAGGCAGCTGAAAGCAACTAAAGGTAATTAAAAAAAGCAACTAAAACTTATTGAAATACTGAAATCTATAGAAATTACTAAAATATATAAGAATACTGAAATTATCTAATACATAATCCCTACCGTCATAAATATCCTTCGTTAATACCCCCCCCCTCGTTAATAATTTCTTTATCCATTCCCATAATATGCTTCTGCTTGCTTCATTGCTCGTTCTATTTTTTATATGAGTGAGTTTTTTTAGTAGATTGAGTTGTTATCTGTGAAGTGGAGAGAAGAGAGAGTGTGTGTTTGTGAGAGAATATGCGTTGTTATTGTGGATAAAATGTGTTTAATGCTCTGAATAAGTCTTATAAAGTAGCGGATATGGGTAAATTGAGATTTGGGGCTGGTTAATTGAGTGCGATTAATAGGGTAATAGGTAGAATAAGACTTGCTGGTAATGGATAGAACGGTACTAAATGCTGATACAATGGAGCTTATTACTGCTGATACATTGGTTTAAATAAGTAAAATAAGTAAAATTTGTAAATAATAAGAGAATTATTGCCTAGACATGGCATTAATGCTTGATTTTTTCGTAAATTGACTTAAATTTAAACAATGCCCTAAATAATGCCCCTAAACAATACCCCTAAACAATACCCTAAGCGGTGATGAAGTATTTTAAGCGATGATGAATGTTTTTTAATGATGATGAGATGTTATAAGGAATTTTAACGATGTCACGGAAACGAAGTGCAGAGAAAAGAAATATTGAACCTGATGTGAAGTTTAATAGCGTTTTGGTGGGGCGATTTATCAATCGAATGATGGTTTCAGGAAAGAAATCCATTTCTGAAAAAATTTTTTATCAAGCGGTTGACGTAGCGGCTAAAAAGCTAGGTGGCGATAAGTTTGAAATGTTTGAAAAGGCTATTAATAACGTAAGTCCCATGATAGAGATCAAATCACGACGAGTAGGTGGTGCTACGTATCAAATTCCAATGGAAGTGCCCGAACATAGAAGGTATTCATTGGCTATTCGCTGGCTTGTCACATTTTCACGTAAACGATCTGAAAAGGGAATGGTCGACCGCTTAGCGGCTGAATTGGTCGATGCTTGTAATTCTACAGGTGGTGCTTTTAAGAAGAAAGAAGAAGTCTTTAGAATGGCTGAAGCAAATAAAGCTTTTGCACATTATAAATGGTAACTACGCCTATAAATAATATTCTAATAAGATTTTAAATAATAACCCAAATAATAGCCACATCTGCGAATAATACCCTAAATAGCAACCATATCTGCGAATAATACCCTAAACAATAACTTAAAGAATAAATCGTATTCTAAATAATCGTCTAAATAGCAGTTTAAGTGGGCATTTAAGTGGTGGTTGCGTTGTAAAGGGTCGTCGTTATAGTGGTAGATTGGTATATTAGTAGGTTGGTAGAGAAATAAAAGGAAGAAGTCTCAAGAAAAAGCAAGTATTTTTATGGGGCGTATAATGAGTTTTGCAGAAGTTTTATAAAGAAGTTTTGTGATAGAGATTTGAATAGAAAAATAGAGATTTTACATAAATTTTGCAAATAAAAGTTTTGCGAAAGTTTTTAAAGAAGTTTTACTTATAGTAATTGAGGGAAATAGAGAAACAATAAATAGACAATGGCACAGGCATTTTCATTAGATAAATATAGAAATATTGGCATTATGGCACACATTGATGCTGGAAAAACCACTTGTACGGAGCGAATTCTTTATTATACGGGAAAAACGCACAAGATAGGAGAAGTCCATGAAGGCGCAGCTGAAATGGATTGGATGGAGCAAGAGAAAGAGCGTGGTATTACTATTACGTCTGCTGCAACCACTTGTTTTTGGAAGGATTATCATATTCAAATTATTGATACTCCAGGACACGTTGATTTTACGGCTGAAGTGGAGCGTTCGTTACGAGTACTCGATTCGGCAGTAGGTGTTTTTTGCGGTGTGGCAGGTGTACAACCTCAATCTGAAACGGTTTGGCGTCAAGCAGACCGTTATAATGTCCCTAGGATGATATTTGTTAATAAAATGGATAGAATTGGGGCTGATTTTTATAGGGTTATCGATGATTTGCACGATAGATTGGGTGCAAATGCTGTTCCTGTTGCTATACCTGTGGGAGTGGAAGATAACTTTGAAGGGGTGATAGATCTCATTACTATGCGTGAAATGCTCGATAATCCTGAAGATCGTGGTATGACGCTCATAGAAAAGGAAATTCGCAGTGATCTTAAGGAATTGGCTGATAAATGGCGTGCCAACCTTCTCGAAGCACTGAGTGATTACGATGATGAAATTGCTGAAAGGTTTCTTGAAGGAGAAGAAGTGGAAGCTGAAATGATACGAGGAGCTATTCGTAAGGGCGTGATAGAGGGAAAACTCTTTCCTACAACCTGTGGAACGGCTTTTAAGGATAAAGGCGTTCATTTCTTGCTCAATTCAATCATTGCGTATTTGCCGTCTCCTTTAGAAGTTCCAGCTATCAAGGGATTTGTTTTAGACGATGAAACGCAGGAAATTGAACGAAATCCCGATGAAAAAGAGCCTTTTTCTGCACTTGCGTTTAAGATTATGACGGACCCTCATGTAGGAAAACTTTCATTTTTACGCATATATTCTGGAAAAATGGCACGTGGAGATGCTGTTTTAAACGTTTCAAGTGGTAAAAAGGAACGTGTAGGACGACTTTTGCGTATGCACGCCAATACACGTGAACAAATAGATGAAGTCCGTGCGGGAGATATTGTAGCCTGTGTGGGACTTAGCGTTTCTACAGGAGATACGCTTTGCGAAGAGGCGAAACCTATTCGCTTAGAAAGCATGACTTTCCCTGAACCTGTCATTAAAGTGGCAGTAGAACCTAAAACGAAGGCCGATCAAGAGAAAATGGGCGTTGCATTGCAGCGGCTGGCTGAAGAAGACCCTACGTTTAGGGTGGAAACAGACCACGAGACCAATCAAACGCTTATTTCTGGAATGGGCGAACTTCACCTCGAGATTATTGTCGATAGACTGCTTCGTGAATTTAAAGTTCAAGCTACCGTAGGAAAGCCACAAGTGGCTTATCGTGAAACTATTCGTAAACGTGTTGAAAACATTGAATCGAAGTACATCAAACAAACGGGTGGTCGCGGTCAATATGGACATGTTGTATGTAATTTTGCCCCTGGAGAGACCGGTAGTGGGTATATTTTTCATAATAAAATTACGGGGGGGAGAATTCCTAAGGAATATATTCCTAGTGTAGAAAAAGGGATAGAAGAAGCTATGGTTGGAGGAATTTTGGCAGGT
This sequence comes from Astropecten irregularis, assembly GCA_963971285.1. Lineage (NCBI taxonomy): Eukaryota > Metazoa > Echinodermata > Asteroidea > Paxillosida > Astropectinidae > Astropecten > Astropecten irregularis. The sequence continues at coordinate 42,187 of CAXARH010000057.1, read as the reverse complement.
TATCCCTTTAATGACCTAGAAGTAGAGCTTACCGATGGCTCATTTCATGACGTTGACTCTTCTGAGATGGCTTTTAAGATAGCGGGGTCGCTTTGCTTTAAATCTGGAGCCAGTAAGGCCAATCCTTGCTTATTAGAACCTGTTTTTGCGGTAGAAGTAGATTGTCCTGAAGCTAATATGGGCGACGTTATAGGCGATCTCAATTCACGTCGTGGAAAAGTGCTGGGAATGAACGATCGTGGTAAGAATAAAATAGTTAACGCACATGTTCCACTTTCCGAAATGTTTGGATATTCTACGGATTTGCGCTCTAAAACACAAGGACGTGCCACTTATAGTATGGAATTTCACTCTTATGAAGAGGTTCCACATGCAATTAGTGAGAAAATCATAAAAAAAATTAATGAAAACTAAGGTTTTAATTTTTTTTTGAAAAAAGCTACCTATTTTGAAGGAATAATGGTATAATACTACTCAATCTAATGCGACGTTTGAAATTTTTATAAATTTTTATTTTTTAAGGTTTATAAAAATTGTAAGGGTGTTTCATTGGAATAAATGCTTAAAAAAAACATGTAATTTAGCTTTTGCCTTATCATTTACCTTGTCATTTACTTTGTCAATTTGTTATCATTCTAATATTCATAATATTCTTAATATTCTTGTTGTATAAATAATTGTCTTATTCCCCCCCATTGGTTAAAGTTAAATAGCTCATTTGCGGTCAATTTATTGTTAATTTTATTGTTAATTTATTATCATTATTAAGCAAATAACTGTTTTACACACATTGATATAAATAATCATTTTTAATAAATAACTTTATATAAAAACTTTTTAGAAAAAATCATTTTTCGTCCACTTATCGAGGAGACAAACTAATCATGGCAAAAGAAAAATATGTTAGAGATAAAGACCACGTTAATATAGGAACTATTGGTCACGTCGATCATGGCAAAACAACCCTCACCGCTGCTATTTCATCATACTGTGCTAATAAAGGTATGGCTGAAGCTAAGAAATACGAAGAGATAGACGCAGCTCCTGAAGAAAAAGAGCGTGGTATTACCATTAATACCGCTCACGTTGAATATCAAACGGAAAAACGGCATTATGCTCACGTCGATTGTCCTGGGCACGCTGATTATATCAAAAATATGATCACGGGTGCTGCTCAAATGGATGGTGGTATTCTTGTTATTGCCGCTACAGATGGTCCTATGGCTCAAACACGAGAACATATTCTACTTGCAAAACAGGTGAATGTTCCGTATATTGTTGTATTTCTTAATAAAACAGACCAAGTCGATGATGCTGAATTGATTGATTTGGTGGAGCTAGAAGTGCGTGACCTTCTTAAAAAATATGACTTTGATGGTGATAATATCCCTATTATTAAAGGATCTGCTTTGAAGGCACTGGAAGCAATTCAAAAAGATGATGATTCAAGTGAAGCCGTCAAACCTATTCAAGATTTGCTGGATGCCGTAGATAGCTACATCCCAACGCCTAAGCGTGAATTGGAAAAAGATTTCCTAGTGCCGATAGAGGACGTTTTTACTATATCCGGACGCGGTACTGTGGCAACAGGTCGTGTGGAAGCTGGAAAAGCTAAAGTGGGTGATAAAGTTGAAATAGTGGGAATTGTCGATACTATTGAAACGACTATTACTGGTGTAGAAATGTTTAGAAAAGATTTGGATGAAGCATTTGCCGGTGATAACGTAGGACTTCTCTTGCGTGGTATAGATAGAACGGCTATTCAGCGTGGTCAGGTCATTTGTAAACCTAAGTCTATCACACCGCATAAGAAATTTAAGGCTGAAATTTATGTTCTTAAAAAAGAGGAAGGTGGAAGACACACTCCTATATTTAAAGGTTATAAACCACAATTTTATTTCCGTACTACCGATATCACAGGTTCTATCACTTTGCAAGGTGGAGCTGAGATGATCATGCCCGGTGATAATACAAATATTGAAGTCGAGCTTATCAATACAATTGCCATGGAAAAGGGGAGCAACTTTGCTGTCCGTGAAGGTGGTCGTACTGTAGGGGCGGGTGTCGTTGTCGATATTATTGAGTAAAATAAATATAAGCGATGAGGTTCTTGAATTGTTTTTTAATGTAAATGTATGTGCTATTTGGCGTGTGAGAGTTTGAGCAGTGGCTGGACAGCGTATTCGTATTAAGCTTAAGTCCTTTGATAATAGGACAATAGAACACTCTACGGGCATTATAGTAGAATCTGTAAAGCATAGTGGAGCTAAAGTGTCAGGACCTATTCCGCTTCCAACGAGTATTCGGAAGATAACGGTTTTGAAATCACCGCATGTTCACGTCACAGCACGTGATCAGTACGAAATGCGAACGTATAAGCGCTTGATAGATATTTATGATATTTCTAATGAGACGATGAGTTCGCTTATGAGTATTGAGCTTCCTGCAGGTGTGGATATTCAGATAGAGCAGTAGGTGTTAGAAATAGTTGGTTGATGATCGTTGTTTTAATTTCTAGTGTGCTATGATGTTTTGTGATAAGACTGTGTAGCTTGTTAGTGTGAGATAAATAAATAGCAAAAAACCGTATAAAAAGAACTTTGTAATTAAGCGAGCAATTCTGTAAGTAGAGAGTAGAAATGATTGGAATCTTAGGACGAAAAGTAGGCATGACGCAGATCTTCAATGCCGACGGGACGGCTGTTCCTGTGACGGTTATTTCTGTGTTGAATAATCGCGTTGTGGGATTACGTACGCGTGAAAAAAATACTTACGAAGCTGTACAGGTGGGTTGGGGTGAAAACCTTAAAGAAAAACGTAAAACGTTGCTTCATAACTTCCCAAATAAGAAACGTCCTAAAGTTGTTTGTGAATTTCGTATAGATGCCTTTAGGGATGAAAAACTTTCTGATTATACTGTGGGTCAAGAATTATCGCTTTCGCATTTGAAAGTAGGTGATTATATAGACGTCACGGGAATGAGTATTGGTAAGGGTTTCCAAGGGGTGGTTAAGCGCTACGGTATGCGTGGGGGACCTGCTTCGCATGGTTCTAACTTTCATCGTCATCCGGGTTCTATTGGACATTGTACTGAGCCTGCACGTGTGTTTAAGGGAAAGAAACTTCCTGGACGTATGGGTGGAGAACGGGTGACCGTGCAAAATTTAGTGGTGGCAGACATTGATAATGAAAAAGGGCTTCTCCTAGTTCGTGGAGCTGTTCCCGGTAAACGTAATGGAATGTTGTCTATTCGCCATAGTATTAAAAAACATCACGTTCTCATGGCTTCTAGAAAGGTTGAAAAAACGGCTTGATAGTTGCCTGTGGTGATATTAAATAAATGAGTATGTCTTTAAGTTTTTTTAGTTGAAGTGGTTCTGCTTTTTTTATCTTTTAAGAAAAATTAACCAATTAATTAGATGTTTATAAATGAAATTATCGGTTCTTAATAGTAAAGGTGTTGCTGCGGGAGAGAAAGAGCTTCCCGGGGCGCTTTTCGAAGCTCCTATCAATAAAAATGTTCTCTATGAGGCATTAAAACATCATCTTGCTGCCAAACGTCAGGGAACTTCAAGTGTGAAGACGGTGCGAACAGTACATGGCACTACTTCAAAACCATGGCGTCAGAAAGGTACAGGTCGTGCTCGTGCGGGAACCAATAAATCGCCTCTTTGGAAAGGGGGTGGTGTTATTTTTGGTCCACATCCTCGTGATTATAGTTACCGGCTTCCTAAGAAAATTATCCGTGCAGCGTATGCCACCGTTTTTTCAATGTTTGCTAAAAAAGAGAAGATCACGGTTGTTGAAGATGTTTTATTGGAGCAATATAAGACTCGTGACGTGGTAGCGGCTTTTGCTCCCATTACTAAGCAGCGTAAAGTTGTGTATATTGCGACAGTTCCAACAGCTTCTCCAGAAAAGCATAAATATAATTGCCTTAGAAAATCAGCAGATAATCTTCCGTGGATTAAAGTGGTCAATGCAGCGGCACTTGAGATAAAAGACCTTTATTATGCAGATGAAATTGTTTTAGCTAGCTCTGCTGTTGACTTTTTAACCCAATTGGGAGAGCGGTGGGGAAAATCCTATCGTAAAAGTCCGACGAGTCCGGCAAGTTCGTAGGGTTTTAGAAAAGGTTCGTGTTCTTGTGTATTCTCGTGTGTTGTTTTTAAGTAAGTGAGTGTATAATATTTGAAATAAGATATGAATTGGATTATGTTATGAAAGTGCTAGCGGATTTTTTAGAAGATGTTATTATCGCTCCTATCCTTACCGAGAAAACGACGACACTCAAGGAGAGTGGTGTTTATGTTTTCCGTGTACTGCAAAAAGCTAATAAGCGAACTATTAAGCGTGCTGTGGAAAATTACTTTGACGTGAAGATAGAAAGTATTAAAGTTATCAATGTTAAGTCTAAAGTAAAAGGTGCAGGTGCATCACGACGTAGGACTGGACGGACAAGTGCTTATAAGAAAGTATACGTTAAAACGGAGAAAAAAGCTAAAATAGCTAGTTTGGAATCTTAAAAACTTTAAAACCTTAGAGAGTATTGGAATTTTAAGAGATTTTAGAGAATATTGGAATGAGTAATAAGACATTTAAACCCGTTACGCCCTCGCTTAGAGGGAAAGTGCTTGCAGGGAGGGAAGGACTTTCTAAGAACCGCCCGCTAAAGAGTCTTACTAAAGGAAAACGTCGTATAAGTGGCAGAAGTGGCGCTGGACGGATAACGGTTAGAAGGAGAGGTGGGGGACATAAACGTCTTTATCGTGAGATAGATTTTAAACAATACCGTGATGGTATAGAAGGGAAAATAAAGACGATAGAGTATGATCCTAATCGTTCGGCACATATTGCCTTGGTGGCTTATGCTGACGGAGAGAGGCGTTACGTACTAGCGGCAGATAAAATGCGTGCAGGACATAAAGTTGTTTCTGGCGAAAATGTGAAATCTGTTGAAGGAAGTATGCTTCCTTTAAAAAATATTAATTTAGGTTCGTTTATTTATAATATAGAGCTTTATCCTAATAGAGGCGGACAACTCGTCCGTTCGGCTGGTAATACTGCAACGCTTTTAGGTCGTGACGGAAACTATGTGACGGTTCAGCTTCCTTCGGGAGAGGTGAGGCGAATGCTTGGTGAATGTCGAGCTTGTGTGGGTGTTGTCTCCAATAAAGATAAGAGTAATGAAAAATCAGGAAAAGCAGGACGGACGCGATGGCTGGGAAGACGCCCTAAAGTGCGAGGGGTTGTGATGAATCCTGTGGATCACCCTATGGGAGGTGGCGAAGGACGTTCTTCTGGTGGTAGACATCCTTGTACTCCGCAAGGTAAACCTACTAAAGGATATAAAACTCGCTCCCGTAAAAAGTTGAGTAATAAGTTTATCGTTCGCAGACGTAAATAGCTTGTTTTTGACCGCTAATGAGGCTTTTTAGTAACTATAAATAGTTTTTTAATGAATTTTTGTTTTGATATTTCAAGTATCGTTTAAATCGTTTAATGAGGGAGTAGGAGAGTATTTAATATGGCACGTTCGGTAAAAAAAGGTCCTTTTATTTGTCCTAAGGTTTATAAGAAGGTTATGGCAAGTGGAAAAGATCCTAGTGTAATGATACGTACATATTCACGTGCTTCAGTGATTTTTCCTGATATGATAGGAAAAACTATTCACGTTCACAATGGAAAAAGTTTTATTCCCATCAAGATAAGTGATAATCAAGTGGGACATAAATTAGGAGAATTTGCCCCTACGCGTTTATTTAGATCGCATAGTGGCGATAAGAAAGCACGTTAGTGAGGGTGATTGCGTGCGTATTGTATTGCTAGGATGATGATTGGAGGCTATTTAGTATTATTGATGTGATTCTTTAAAAGAACTGGTAAGAGGTTATTGTGTGTTGGTGAAAAAAGAAACTAAGTATTTCTTTCAAACCGCACCTTATTAGAGAATTGCTAAAATTTATTGATAAAATGTATTATGCAGGCACAGGCAACTAAGAAATATATACGAATTTCAAGACGAAAAATTGCACGTCTTGGAAAAGATTGTTTGCAAAAACGTGTGGCAGAAGTGAAGCCACGACTGGCGTTTTTACCGCAAAAATCAGCACGGGTTCTCCTTCAGACATTGAAATCAGCCGAAGCTAATTTTTTATTTAGAGCCCCTAATACCAATACGGATGCACTCATCATTAAGCACTTGGAAGTCAATAATGCAAAAGGTTTTAAGCGGCTTCTTTATCGTGCTCGTGGTCGTGCAGATAAAATGCACAAAGCTGCCTCACATATTCATGTTGTTTTAACGGATGAAGTTGTGACTAAAGCAAAGAAATCTAAGAAAACTGCTAAAAAGGCTGCTAAAAAGCCTTCTAAAGAGGTGGATGGAGCAAAATCTGTAAAAACTGCTAAAATAGCGCCCACTTCAGAGCATACAAAAAAAACGCTCGTAAAAACAGCCCCCGTTACTTCTAATGCTTCATCACAATCTTCTAAAGATCAGCATAAACCAGTTAAAGATAAAGGAAATGATAAGGGAAATCCTTCTAGTACTGCAGCAACTGCTTCGAAAGCTGAAAAGTAATGAGAGATGGTGTGTAGCTTTTTTTAGAATGTAGATAAGTAGATGTTTAAGATATAAATGTGAAAGTGACTAAAATAAGTGATGATGATGGGGTGGTGTGCAGTCATTTTTATGAAAATTTAATGATTTAAGAGAGAGTATTCAAGCGGTACACAATATTAAGACATGGGACAAAAAGTTAATCCAATAGGAATTCGCCTAAAGATCAATCAGTTCTGGAAAAGTAACTGGTATGCACATAGTGATTATAGTAAATTCCTAGTAGAAGATATCAAGGTGCGAAACTTTATTATGAAGAAAGTGTTTCGCGAAAGGGGTTATAGTAGTCTTGAGATGTCGGATATTCGCATTAAAAGGTTTCCTAATATTTTTGATATCACTATTTTTGTCACACGTCCTGGGATTATGATTGGTAAACGTGGCAGTGACTTAGAAGAACTCAAGGCTCAGATCAAAAAGAAATTTAATATCAAATCTGTTGTTTATATTGGCATTAATGAAATTAAGAAGATAGATTTAGATGCACAAGCCGTTTCGCAAATTATTGGAAAGATGATAAAAGGTCGTCGTCCCTATAAACGTTCAGCTAAGCAAGCAATTGCTCGTGCAATGACTGCAGGTGCTCTTGGTATTAAAGTTCGTGTAGCAGGACGATTGGGCGGAAGTGAGATGGCTCGTCAAGAATTTTTTAAAGAAGGCTCTATTCCGCTTCATACTTTTGATTCGTTATTAGATTATGGTCACTATGAAGCTCTTACTACGTATGGCATTATTGGTGTGTCTGTATGGATATGTAAAGGTAAGACTAGTAAACGCCAATTTAAAAATGTAGATTTTAGAGGTCTTGTTAGAGCGAAGCAGTAGTTTTTTTGCTGATTTTTCTTGTGAATGTGGTTTTTTTTGTATTCTTTGGAATTTGAAGGCTTGTTGTAGTCGAGGGTAATAGTCATGTTAAGTCCGAATAAATTTAAATGGAGAAAAGTTCAGCGTGGAAAAATACGCGGTTCTACTAAAGGGGGTGCTGTTTTAGAATCAGGTGAATTTGGTCTAGCTGCAACGACTTGTGGATTTCTTAATAGTCGTGAGATAGAAGCAGCACGGATTTGTATCAATCGTGACCTAAAACGTGAAGGAAATCTTTGGATTCGTATTTTTCCGCATAAACCTATTACTAAACGTCCCGCTGAGACGCGGATGGGAAAGGGTAAAGGCGACGTGGATCACTATGTGGCTGTTGTTAAACCGGGTAGAGTGCTCTTCGAAGTAGGGGGTGTCAAACGTGAGACGGCTTTAAGTGCACTTAGGAAGTCTGCTTATAAGCTTTCCGTTCAGACAAAACTTCTTGAGCGTAACCCATTTTAATGACTAAAAGCGTGTTCGTTGTGAGTAGTATTTAGTAGCGTTTATTAGAAGATTAGGAGTTGTTAGTTTAGGAATTATTATTATGGCGGATATTAAATTATCATATATTAAGATTAGAGATCTTAAGAAAAAGTATGCTAAGTGTAGGATAGATCATGCTATGAGTCAATTGACTGACACGAGTACTTTAAAGAAGACGCGAAGAAGTGTTGCACGTGAATACACGTTACTTAATGAAAGACTCAAACGCGGTGATTCATCCGAGCAAAAAAATAACTAAAGAAATATATGAAGACTGTGGACGTAATGGATGTAAGTGTGAAGCAAACGAATGAAGAGACGTCGCTTGGTAGCGAAGTGAAGACTGTGCATAGAAAGAAGTTTAGGGGAGTAGTTGTCTCTAATAAAGCAGATAAAACAGTAGCGGTTCGTGTGGATAGAAAGAAAACGCACTCTCGTTACCATAAGAAGATAAAGTGGTCGAAACGTTATCTTGTGCATGATGAAGACAATAGACTTAATCTTGGTGATGAAGTTGAATTTGTAGAAGCTAGACCTATTAGTAAACGTAAACGATTTAAATTTTTACATGTTATTGAAAAATCTGTTAATGTTGCAGCTAAATCATAACGGAGTACTATTTTAGAGGAGTTGTGAGAAATTGATTCAACATCAAAGTCGTTTGAGTATCGCTGATAATAGTGGGGCGAAAGAAGTTATGTGTATTAAGGTGCTAGGGGGATCTAAGCGACGTTATGCACATGTGGGCGATATTATTGTCTGCTCAGTGAAAAAAGCTATTCCACGTTCAAATGTTAAAAAGGGAAGTGTTGTGAAAGCTGTCATCGTCAGAACACGGCACCATATTCGTCGTAATGATGGTTCTATCATTGCTTTTGATGGCAATGCGGCTATTCTCGTAGGGACAGATCTCAATCCTTTGGGTACGCGTGTATTTGGTCCTGTAGCACGAGAGTTACGTGATCGTAATTTTATGAAGATTATTTCCTTAGCTCCAGAGGTATTGTAGACGCCAATGAAGACAAGAATTCAAACTAAACTTAAAATAGATGATCAGGTCATCGTCGTGAGTGGTAAAGATAAAGGAAAACGCGGTAAATTGCTTTCTTTTCATCCTAAAAAATCTTCTGTTGTGATAGAAGGTGTTAATATTGTTAAGAAGACACTCAAGAAAACACAGGAAAATCAATCAGGTGGAGTACGCGATCAGGAAGCACCTATTCATATTTCCAATGTCATGTATTATCATGCTCCTAGTAAACGAGGTGTTCGTATTGGGTATAAGCAAGATGAAAACGGTAAAAAAGAGCGAATATTTAAAGTTCGTCAAGATGTAAATAAAAATGTGGAGAAAGACGCGAAGCGTTAATGGCTTTTAGTGTTAAATAGCTAATCTAAATAGGCGTTAATAGAAAGGTGAAAAATATAATTTCGAGCATGATGGGAAAGCGATGATTAAAGGTTTTCATGATTATTATAAAGAGCACGTTGTGCCAAATCTTCAGAAGTCACTAAAATTAAAGACGATTATGGACGTGCCACGTCTTGAGAAGATAGTCTTAAATATGGGATTAGGCGAAGCTAAAAATAATAAAAATGTTTTAACGGAAGGACTTAATGCCCTTACTTTGATAACAGGGCAAAAACCTATACAGTGTCTATCTAAGCACTCTGAAGCGGGGTTTAAGATACGCGAAGGTATGGCTATTGGTGCAAAAGTAACATTACGTAGAGATCGAATGTATGATTTTTATGTAAGATTGGTGCATGTGACTATTCCTCGTGTGAAAGATTTTCATGGATTGAGTCCTGCTAGCTTTGATGGTAGGGGTAATTATACTTTAGGGCTTTCAGATGTGACGGTTTTTCCAGAACTAGCTAGCAATTATTCTCCATTATTAGGAGGAGTTTCCATTGTTTTCACCACCTCTATTGCTTCCGATGAATCGGCTTATAGGCTCCTTAAAGAAATGGGAATGCCTTTTAAAGAGCCTAAGAAGCCCTTTAGAAGTTAGTTAATTTGCAGGAATAATACTAATATCAATAGAAATTACAGAATGAAATCTATAAAAAACATTAGAATAGACAAGATATAACGTATAAAGAATATTATGGCACGATTAGCACTGATTGTTAAATCAAAAAAGAAACCTAAATTTAAAGTACGAGCGTATAATCGTTGTGAGATATGTGGTCGTTCTCGGGCATATCTACGAAAGTTTAAGATGTGTCGTATTTGTTTTAGAACGTACGCTAGCAATGGACTTATACCGGGTGTGATTAAATCCAGTTGGTAAAGAATGACTTGAATATTGCATAAGTGATGGAATTTTAGTAAGAAACGGAGTTTATTTTTATAGGATATGAAATATTGTAGGATAGTGAATCATGGCAGCCCCTAATATAGTAGCAGACGGTTTAAATACCATTTTAAATGGACAGCGTGCTAAAAAACGTGAAATTTTGATACCAGCTAGCAAAATGCTAGAAAAAATAGTGGAAATTATGGTGCGAAAGCATTATGTTGAATCATGTAAAATGGTAGATGAGGAAAAAAAGAAATTTCTTAAAGTTGGATTTAGATATGATGTGAATGGAGAGGGAGTGATTCATGAGATAGTTCGTCATAGTAAATCTTCGCGAAGGGTTTATGTGAAAAGTAAGGCTATTCCGCGTATTAAGAATGGTTTTGCAACGGTTGTTATGTCGACTCCTAAGGGAATTATGACTGGAAAAGAAGCTCGAACGCTTAAAGTAGGCGGAGAAATTATTTGTCATATTTATTAGCGGTCGGGGGCAGTCGGGGCGGTTGAAACTGGGTAAAGGAAGTTATTATTTGTATTTGTTAGCATATCAGAGCAGTCGAAATGAGCGGGGGCGAGTCGGGATGGTAGAAGCTGAGTAAAGGAAGTTATTATTTGTATTTGTTAGCATATCAGAGCAGTCGGAACGGTCGGGGTGGTCGAATTGAGGGCGGGCGAAACTGAGCGGGGGCGGTCGAAATGAGTGGAGAAAATAAAGAAGGAAGTAAAAGAGAAGAATTTGTCGTATTTGTTAGCATATCAGAGCAGTCAGAACGGTTGGGGCGGTTAAAACTGAGCGTGGGGTGGCAAAATGAGTGGAGAAAATAGAGAAGGAAGTAAAAGAGTAGAATTTGTCGTATTTGTTAGCATATCAGAGCAGTCGGAACGGTCGGGGTGGTTGGAACGGTTGAAATTGAGCGGGGGTGTGGCAAAATGAGCGGAGAAAATAGAGAAGGAAGTAAAAGAGAAGATTTTGTCGTATTTGTTAGCATATCAGGGCGTTCGAAATGAGCGGAGAAGGAATAAACGAGATCGGTTGAAATTGAGTGTCTTTTAAGGAAGAAATAGTAAGAAAAACAGTAAAAAGCAGTAAATAACTAAGAATCGTTTGCAGAAGTCCTTAATGGTTTGTAAAAACTTTTAAGAGCAAAAAGAACGAATGGAAAATATTTGAGTAAAAAGAAGAATTAACAAGAAGTTGTATTATCATGTCACGATTTGAGAACAAACCTATCACTTTTTCAGATGAACTAGAAACCTCATTAAAGGATTCAGTTTTACGTGTTAAGGGAAGTAAAGGAGAGAATTCGTTTCGCATTCCCACTGGAATAAAGGTGACAATGGACGGGAAAAGTGTCTCTTATCAGGCTGAAACCCATGAAAATATGGCAAAAGTTGGGCTTTGCTATCGTATGACAGAAAATTTAATGACTGGTGTTTTAACAGGTTTTACAAAAGAGCTTGAAATTAATGGTGTAGGATACAGATGGAGCACTTCTGGAGAAACACTTAAAATGCAATTGGGGTATTCAGACGATATTTTATGCACTATTCCAACTGGAATAGATGTGGCTATTAAAGGAAGTGCCCTTACTGTTTCTGGGATTGATAAACAAGCTGTCGGAGCATTTGCTGCTAAAATTAGACAGTTTAGACCTGTTGAACCCTATAAAGGAAAGGGAATTCGCTATAAAAACGAAGTATTTATTAAGAAAGTGGGAAAAGCTGGGAAAACGGCAACTGCTTAAAAGAAAGTGATTGTCTTGTTAAAGATAGATTGTATTGGATTGTATTGCTTTGTGTTGTCTTGTTAGGATAGATTGGATTATATTGCATTGTATTATTAGGTTAGTTAGCGTAAACGTTTTGTAGAAAGTAGGTCAAGAATTTTAGGGGGAGAATTTTTTGAAAAATATCGCTTAATTTTGAAAAATACCGCGTAATACCACTTAATGCCGTTTAATATAGGTGATTTCTTCATAAGCAAATATAAATAATTATAGGTAGTGTTTTATAAGTAAAAATAGGTAGTTTTTATAATTAAATATAGGTGATTTCTTCATAAGTAAATATAAGTAGTTTTTTTATAAGTAAATTTTGTTGAAATAATGGTATAACTAAGATTGTATTAAATAACGGTATCGCTAGGAAGTAATTAAGGATTGATATAATTACGATTACATTAGATAATAAGGTGTTTTTTTAGGCATTTGAAGTATTTCAATGTATCTTTTAGCTAGATTGTAGGTTATTTTTTAGTTGATTTTTTGGGATAAAGGTCGTTTTTTTTGGTATATTTAGTATATTTAGTATTTTTTGATGTATAAGTGCGAACGTAAGATGAAATGAGTTAAGGACATGAGTAAAAGTAATTTATTAGCAAAATTAAGACGTAAACGTTCAATTCGTAGGAAAATATCAGGTACAAATGAACGACCAAGGTTAAGTTTATTTAAAAGCCTCAAAGGACTTTCAGTTCAAGCGATTGACGATGAAGCCCAGCGAACCTTGGCGGCTTATAGTGTTCGTAGTGGAAATAATAAAAAAGCTGCGACAGAGCTTGCACAGAAACTTATAGATGATACGAAGATACGGGAATATCAAGAGTTTGTCTTCGATAGAAATGGAGTTGCTTATCACGGTGTGGTTCAGACTTTTTGTACAGCACTTCGTGAAAATGGCTTTAAGATTTAATATAGGGAAATTTTATGTAAGGATATGAGGGAAAATGAAACGAAATAATCGCATTAAGGCTGAAACGGTCGAAAATCTAGAAGAATACACCATTAAGATCAATAAAGTCAATAAAGTTGTGACTGGGGGAAGAACGCTATCCTTTTCTGCACTGGTGGTTGTTGGCAATCGTAATGGAATTGTGGGACTAGGTTTTGGTAAGGCTAAAGAAATCCCTGAAGCCGTTAGAAAGGCATCCGAACATGCGAGACGCCGCTTACATCGTATCAATTTACAAGGACATACGATTCCTTTCCCAATTAATGCGAAATATTGCTCTTCACGTGTAAGAATCTTGCCTGCTGCAGAGGGAACGGGCGTGATTGCGGGAAGTAATATTCGTGCTGTATTGGAATATGCAGGTGTTGAAAACATTCTCTCAAAGACCTATAATTCACGAAATGCTATTAATTCTGCGAAAGCGGCTCTTAAAGCACTGCTTCTCCTGCGAAGTCCCCGAGATATGGCTAGACAGCGTGACCTCTCTTTAACCGATATTTATAACTAATTGAACTCACAGCGAACTCACAGGCGAACTAATAGCGGGCAACGAACTTATAACGAATTAGTAACGAGCAACGAATATAACGAACTCACAGCGAATTAGTAGCGGGTAACGAACTTATAACGAACTAACAATGTATTTGTAGCGAATTATTAGTAATATACTAACCACAAGCGAACTTATAACGAATTTACAGCGAACTAGCAATAAAATTGTAGCGAACTCATAATTAAACACATAAAAGACTTGAAAATATTAAAAGGAAGTATTAAATTAAAAGGAAATACCTAAGAAAATACCTGAGGAAATGCCTAAAAAGCTGATAGTTGCTTGAATTTATCCAAATTTACTTGAACTGACTACTTGCTTAAATATGAGCTATGTTAGCACTTGTTTTTGCCTTATGGTCTTCACTGTTACCGAATATTACCCAGTATTACCCGATGTTACCCACTATTACTCAATGTTATCTTTTTTACCCAATGTGGCTGAATTCTTTGAGCTATCTAAGTAATAAAAAAACAGCAGAAGGTGTAAAAGGGGTGTAAAAAGTAACGGAAATGTCTAAATGACTTGAATTTATTTAAAATACCTAATTCGCTTGAAGTGCTAAAAGTAATAAGAATACCTGATATTATATGAATACATCTAAAGAAACATCTGAGAATCCTAAGGAAAACTCTAAGGAAAATTTTAAGGACGACCTTAAAAACCCTAAAAATACTAGGGAAAATCCTAAGGAAATGACGAAACCTGAAATGACGAAACCAGAAGTGGCAAAAATGGGAGCAACGGAAACGGAATCAACAAAAATGCCTAATGAAACGGCAGGAACGTCTAGCGAAACAGCAGAAAAGGGAGCTAAAGAAGCGGCGGGTAAGACCACTAGTGAACCCACTAGCGGAGCGAATAATGAAAAAACTTCAGATAAAAAGGGTAAAATCTCTGCTAAAACGCAGCAAGTATTGGAAAATGCAAAAGATAAGGCTATTCGTGCCCCATATAAGAGTCGTACACGTAAACAAATCCTAGGACGTGGAATTGGGTCTAAACGTGGGCGAACGGCCACTCGTGGAACGAAGGGACATCGTTCACGTTCTGGATTTAAGGCACTACCTTTCTTCGAAGGCGGACAAATGCCACTTGCACGGAGGCTTCCTAAAGTAGGATTCTCCAATAGCCCTTTTAAGATCAATTATGAAGTGGTGTCTCTTAAAGATATTGAAACTCGTTTAGATGGAGGAGTGGAGATCACTTGTGATCTTCTTAAAGAGAAAAGGCTTCTCAAGGGTAAAAAGGCTCGCGTGAAACTCACCAATAAGCATAAACTCAGTACTTTGTCTAAAAAGTTTAAAATTCAGCTTAAAGATGTAAAGGTCACACTTACGGCACGAAAAGTTCTTGAAGGAAGTGGGAGCGAACTCATCGAAGCACCGAAAATACGAAAATCTAAGAAATCTAAGAAGTCTAAGACATCTGAAACGTCTTTAGCACCTAAAAAGTCCTTAAAATCTGAAAAAACTTGATATAATGGTGATTTTTAACGGTGTTTTTAAAGTATTTTGATAAGTAGCGTAGCAAGAGAAAGTTATTGAGTATAGAAATTTAGTATGGCGAATATTTTTTCAAATATCTTAAAGATAAAAGAACTACGGGAACGTATCTTCTTTACAATAGCCTGTCTTGTCGTTTATCGGCTGGGGTCACATATTACCACGCCGGGAATAGACCCATTAGGGTTATCGGCATTGATAGAATCGCTACGTGGACAGGCTTTAGGGGGGTTGATATCCTATATTGACCTTTTTGTAGGGGGTGCGTTTGAGCGATTTACCATATTTGGTCTTGGAATTATGCCTTATATCTCAGCTTCTATTATTATCCAGCTTATGACAACGGTTGTGCCTCATTTAGAAGAGCTTTCTAGGGAAGGAGAAGAAGGACGTAAGAAAATTCAGCAATATATCTATTATATGACGGTTATTATCTGTGTGATTCAGGCAACGGCTATCAGTCGTTGGATGTCCACTCACGATGGTGTGGTTTCAGAAGCCTTAGTCAATAGCCCCATTTTATTCACAATTTTAGTGGTGACGACGATTACTACGGGAACGGTCTTTTTGATGTGGTTGGGAGAGCAGATCACACAACGTGGCATTGGTAATGGGGTTTCGCTGATTATTTTTGCAGGAATTGCAGCACGTATCCCCAATGAATTCTTAAAAACCATCCAAAATGTCCGTGATGGCGACTTTAATCCAATTGCTTTTGTCCTTCTTTTGCTTATATTTTTAGCGGTTGTCTTCTTTGTGGTCTACGAAGAGCAGGGTCAACGGCGTATTAATGTCCAATTTGCAAGACGTGTGGTGGGAAGAAAGGTTTATGGGGCACAAAATACTTATCTTCCATTTAAAATCAATCCAACAGGTGTGATTCCTATTATATTTGCTTCTGCCATAGTGCTTATTCCCGCACAAATTGCCCAGATGTTTGGTACCAATTATCCAACGGTTTCAACGGTAGCAGCCTATCTTTCGCCGGGACGTATTCCCTATATATTTATTTATGGACTTTTAGTGATACTTTTCGCCTATTTTTATACGCAAGTCCAGTTCAATCCAGTAGAAATTGCAGGTAATCTCAAACGACAGGGGGGATATGTTCCCGGATTTCGTCCTGGTGAGCAAACGGAAAATTATTTAAGACGAGTTTTAACGCGTATCACACTTGCGGGGGCTTTTTTCCTAGCTATAATAGCCGTTTTTCCAGATATTTTACTTAATATTAATTTATTCAATGGTATGTCTCCCGGTTTAGCCTATTTAATGGGTGGAACTTCGTTACTTATATTGGTGGCGGTTGATCTAGATACTATGAAACAGATAGAAACACAGCTCTCAATGCGTGAATATGAGGGATTTTTAACGCGACAACGCAAAAAATAGTACATGGCTAAACGAAGGAAAATTAAGAAGAATTCTCCATCAGATGAGAATAAAGAGGACCTCATCGAAATAACGGGTATTATTGAGGAAGCACTTCCTAATGCAATGTTTCGAGTGAAACTTGAGAATAATCATACTATAATTTGTCATATTTCAGGTAAAATGCGTATGTTATATATTAAGATTTTAGTAGGCGATAAAGTCCGTGTTCAGCTTACACCTTATGATTTAACGCGCGGACGTATCGTTTATCGTGAAAATTTAAGGGATGCAAACTTCGCTCCACGTACTCAAAATCAAAACTTTCGAAGACGTTGAGCTAATATTAAGGATATTTTTAAATAAACTGTAGATTTTACGAATAATTGTAGCCAAACTTGGAAGAATACCCTAAATATCGTTTGTATCGTTTGCTAAGAAATAAAGATAATATAAGCACGATATTATTTACTAAGAAAATAAAGAAATATAGACACGATATCATTTACTAAAATATAAAGGTATAAATATTATGAAAGTTAGAAGTTCTGTAAAGAAAATTTGTAAAAATTGTCGCATTATTAGAAGGCGTCGTGTCATAATGGTTATTTGTAAGAACCCAAAATGTCGCCAAAAACAGGCTTAGGCTCAGGCAGGTATACCCAGTGGGAGACGTGTCCAGTTACCTGAATTGTTGTTTAATGCAAGGTTGCTTAAATAATTGCTTAATAGAATTGAAATAATAGAAATAATTTAGTTAATATAGCACATCAGTT
This sequence comes from Astropecten irregularis, assembly GCA_963971285.1. Classification (NCBI taxonomy): domain Eukaryota; kingdom Metazoa; phylum Echinodermata; class Asteroidea; order Paxillosida; family Astropectinidae; genus Astropecten; species Astropecten irregularis. Next base: position 24,980 of record CAXARH010000057.1, on the reverse strand, counting down.
ACTTAAATAATCGTTTAATGCAAGATTGCTTAAATAGCTACTTAATAGAATTGAAATAATAGAAATAATTTAGCTAATAATAGATAAATAAGTGGTTAATATATCATGGCAAGAATAGCAGGGGTTGAGCTTCCAAATAAGCGTTTAGAAATTGCACTGACTTATGTCTTTGGCATAGGAAAGTCTTCTGCACGTAAAATGCTTAAAAAACTTAATATTGATGTCAATAAAAAGACAAATGAACTGTCTGAACGAGAAGTCGGACAGATGCGTGAGTTAGTTGAGAAAGAATATGTGGTGGAAGGTGACCTTAAAGGACGTATTCGCTCATCTATTCAAAGACTTATCCAGATTAATTGTTATCGCGGTATTCGCCATCGTCGTGGACTTCCCGTACGCGGACAACGGACACGCACCAATGCACATAGCCGTAAAGGAAAAGGCAAGATAGTGGCTAATAAAAAGATCTTAAAGGGCTAATGTTCTATAAAAAACTAGCATTTTAGAGCGTATAAAAGTATTAAAAGTATTAAAAAATATTAGAGAAGTTATGGAAAAACAAAGCAGTAAGAGTACTAGTAAGGAAAAAGCTAAGAGTAAAGATAAAGGAAAACGAGCGGCACTCAAACGTAAGGGTAAAAAAACTCTTCATAAAGGCATCGTTCATATTAAAAATACCTTTAATAACACTATTGTGACCGTCTCGGATATGAATGGAAATAAATTCTTTTCAGCGTCCGCAGGAGCACTCAATTTTAGAGGTTCGCGAAAAAGTACACCGTACGCTTCGCAAATAGTGGCATCTACTGTAATGGACGAAGCTCTCAAGCTAGGACTTAAAGAAGTTGAAATACAAGTCAAAGGACCAGGATATGGTCGTGACTCTGCTATACGGGCAGTTGCCAAAAAAGACGTAAAGATTAACGTCATTCGTGATGTGACTGGATTGCCACATAATGGATGTAGACCTAAGAAAATTAGGAGAATGTAAGATTAGGGTAATATGAGATAAATGATATCAACTAAACTTGTCAGTGACTTTAAACGTCCTAAGGGCGTTCAGTACAAATTAACTTCAGATGAGAAATTTCAAGCAGATTTTTCAGCAGGTCCTTATGAACGTGGATTTGGAATAACTATTGGAAATGCACTTAGACGAACGCTGTTATCTGGTCTCCCCGGTTATGCCGTTGTTGCAGTGCATTTCGATAAAATTTCTAGTGAATTTGAGAACATTACTAATGTAGTGGAAGATACAACTGTTATTTGTGTGAATCTTAAAAAAGTGGCGGTGGGAATGAAGGATACCAATGTTAAAAATAAAGTAATATCCTTTGATATTAAAGGAAAAACTACGTTTACTGCAGGCGATATTGGGGCTGATGGATCGCTTATCATTGGAAATCCAGACCACGTTGTTTTTCATGCCAATGAAGGTGCGGACTTTTCATTCCGCATTCAAATTAGTCAAGGACGTGGCTACGTGGGAAGTGAGATCATCGAACGCAATATAGAAACACATGGAACGATAGCCCTAGATGCCAATTATTCTCCCATCTATCAGGTAGGCTTTGAGACGGTTCCCATGTCGATGAGTACGGGAACAGAATTTGAAAAGCTTGTCATTTCTATTGAAACCAATGGCGTGCTCCTTCCTCAAGATGCTTTAGAACTTTCCGCACGAATTCTTAAAGAATGTTTCATTACTTTTACTACTTTAGAAGCAGAAAGTGTTACAACGCCTATTGATATTACGCCATTAGACGCACGTTCGGATGAAGATAAGATCTTCCACGAATCGGTTCATTCACTTCATTTTAGTATCCCAACACATTATTTCTTTAAAGTTAATAATATTATGGAAGTAGGGGAGCTTGTCATGGAGACAGAGGATGACATCCGTGCTCACAAGTACTTCAAAGATGAAATCCTAGAAGATATTTCCACACAGCTTAAGGAAAAAAATCTAAACCTTAGCATGAAAAACATTAATTATATCAAAAAGAAATACTAAAGCCTAAAAAGCAGATTTTTTTAAGCTAAAAAGTGATAGCCATTCTAAACGTTTTATTTTATAAGTCCGCTTTAAAAAAAGATTACGAAATTTGCCATGAAGCATTTAAATAAGAAGAAAAAAATAGGAAGAGATAGCAAACATAAGCATGCTATTCTTAGAAATCTAAGTCGTGCCCTCATTTCTAGAGAACGCGTCTTCACCACTCTCCCTAAAGGAAGATTGCTTAAATCCTTTGTTGAAAAACTCATCACCCGCTCCAAGAAGAACACGTTACATAATCGTAGACTTGTTTATAAAGAGCTTTACGATGCGAAATTGTTACTAAAACTTTTTGATGACATTGCTAAGCGCTATTTAAGTCGTCCCGGCGGCTATACGCGAATGATCAAGGTTGGCATGCGAAAAGGTGATGGCAGTGAAATGTGTTATGTGGAGCTTGTTCCACAATTACTTAAAGAAACTGAGGGTGATGCCCCCGCCACTACTTCTAAAGTGGAACAACCCTCTCCTGATAAAAAAAATGACGCTAAAGAGCAGGCTTCATCTAAAAAAAACTGAAGTGAAAAAACTTCATCCGTGGTCTCTTCATAATAATAAGCTACTACCGTAATAATCTCTCCTTAAAATTTCTACGAAATGATGTGCGAAAGTGCATCGTAATAGAGGAAGTATAAAGAAACTAGCAGCAAATAATTTAGGTATTTTTTGAGATTAAGGCTAGGGCAGTAACATTAGTGTGAATAATGTTATACTATATTAGCGTTAGTATGAATAATATTATGTTATTAACATTAATATGTTAATATTATGGTAATATTATAGTAATTGGGTGCTAATTTTATGGCAAGGGCATTCATTGTAGTTTTACTACCTAGTATGCTTTACCTGCACTACCTACACTATCTATGGTGCTACTTATTTAGGGGGATGGCTGGGTATTTTTGTAATAAGAGTGTGATTTCTTTAAGAAAAAGAATTTCTATGGGCACGCTTCTCTAAGTAGTGTTTTATTTCTAAATAGATGATGAATAGGTGTAGAATGATAGGGTCTACTAAGAGAAGCGATTGAATAAAGTACATATAACAATTATTCTAAATAAATAAATGAACTGATTATTTTAACCAAATAAAAGGATTATAAAAAAATATTCATCGAGCCACTCAAATTGAGAGTTGTAAGATGTTTTGAAGTAATAAGTATGACAAAAAAAGATCTTAAAAAATTTAAACTGATTCTCGAAGCAGAGCGTGCTCGTATATTAGAGCAGCTTAATTTTGATAAAGAACAGATAAAAGATTTAGAGAAAAAAGATATCGGGGATATCATCGATAGGGCTTTTAATATGTATGAAAAAGGTCGTGCTATTGAAATGTCTGAAAAAGAGAAGCGGGAATTGGCGGCTATTGATGAGGCACTTATCCGCATCGATAAAAAAACTTATGGTGTGTGTGTGATCTGTGGATCGGACATAGATATTCAGCGTCTCAATGCTATTCCTTGGGCGGTTACTTGTGTCAATCCTAATAATTGTCGAAATAAAAAGCGAAAATCAAAGAATTTGTCCAAGGCATAAGACTGTAGGACCCGTTTTTATTTAATAATATAGTAACAACTGATATTTAATAATATATTAACAATTGACTTTTAGTAATATATTACTAACTGAATAGTTGTTGCCTATTATCAAGATATTTAATGATGATGAAGTCTTATAGGAGTGTGTCTTATAAGCGTGAAGTTGCCTGTACTTATGGGGGCGAAGTTCTCTATACTCTACTTATAGAGGTGAAGTTCTATTTATAGGGGTGGTACTATATATGCTACTCATTTCTAATGTACTTCTAAGACTTCTTAGGCACTTCTCATCATGCTGGTATCTTAACTATCTTAACTATCTTAAAAATCCGCTAGAACAGAGTTTTTTAAAACGGCATTATTACTAGAATTTGTATGAATGTTATCCAATCGATGACAGATGGTATCATTTCTACTAGTAATAATGATAGTGGCAGTGAGGAAATGATTCCCACAAATGAAATAGAAGAGACTAAGACGTCTACTTCAGGTGAGCCACTCTATTATTACAAACTGACAACGAAGCACGCATTAACCACGCTGCTTACCTACGCTTCTTACGAAGCAGATCTTCTCTATAAACGTGTGACCGTACAGGTGCGTAATCAACGAACAGTCGCATTTGTAGTTGAGATCTGTACTAGCGATGATGAAGAACTTATTCAGTTGCTACGAAAGGGGGTAAGTATTAAGAAAATTGGAAAGATCTTAGATGCTGAAGCTTTACTGAGTGCTGAGGACGTTCGCTTTTGTGAATGGATACGCCGTTATTATGTAGCACTTTATAGTGAGGCTTATAGTTTATTCGTCTCGTTCTCAGATGCTTTGCTTAAAGAAAAAAAGCTAAAAAATTCTATTCCGTCATCAGAGGAAGAATGGGTAGCGTCTAATAAAAAAACACCTTCTTCCGTAGTGCCTTCATCAGATACTTTATCTAGAGATGAAAATACTGTGAAAACTGGTAAGGTAGTAGGGGTGAAATTGAATGCGGAGCAGGAGGGGGTTTATCAAAATATTTTAAAAGAGATGGGGGCGTTTAAAGTTTTTTTAATTAAGGGGGTCACGGGAAGTGGGAAGAGTTATTTATATTTAAATTTTGTGCTAACGCTTAGAGAAAGCGGGAAACTCTCCCTAATCTTGGTCCCTGAAATCTCATTAGTCTTTCAAATGCAAGCACTTTTTTTAAAGTATTTTTCACCTGAAAGCATTGCTTTATTTCATAGTAAACTCACTCCTAAGAAACGTGAGGAAGCACTCTGGGCTATCCGCAAGAAAAGAGTACAGGTCATTATAGGAACACGTTCTGCGTTATTTCTTCCACAATTAAAAAAACTAGGACTCATTATCCTAGATGAAGAACATGAAAATGCTTATAAAAATTCAAGTGCCCCGCGTTATCATGCTAGGCAAGTAGCCGAACAATTAGCAAAATTTAGAAATATTCCGCTTATTTTTGGAAGTGCCACGCCATCTGTAGAAACCTATTACGGAGCCAATCCAAGTAATCTTGCAGCCACTACTTCTAAAAACCCCGCCCAATCCCACCACAGAAGACTACAAATTTCAGGAAGTAGCACCTCCACCACTAGTTTAGATTCTAAGATCCCAGCACCACTTTCAAAGTCGTCATCAGCACCAGCTCCCAAACTAGCCTACTACGTCTTAAACGAACGCTACGGAAAGATCAATCTTCCAACCATCACCTTCAATCAAAATAAAATTCTTCCCAAACGAACGAAGGCATTTATTGATTCTAACGTGAATTCCACATTCAATTCCACACTCAGTTCTAAATTGAATTCTAAGGAAAAATTGGCTTCCCCAGCACCAGCACTAGCACTAGCAAAAAAACCTTCAGAGGAGCTGCTAACCCTATTTTCAGCACAGGTCTTAAAGCGTATTCAGGGCATTGTAGAGGAACGCGGACAAGTATTAGTCTATATAAATAGACGAGGCTACTCTTCTACGCCGCTTTGCGTTCACTGTGGCTATTATCCATCTTGTCCTAATTGCAGTGTCTCCCTCACTTATCATAAAGCTGTACGGAAGTTAAGATGCCATTATTGTGGTTATCACGAAGCCTTTCAAAAAACTTGTCATAAATGCAAACGGGATGAATTTGCTTATCCCCGTTATGGTACGGAACAGGTGCTCATTATTTTAAGGGAGTTGTTCCCAAAGTTTATGATCGAACGTTTTGATTCGGATGAACTGACTACTTCACGTAAATTAGAAACACGGCTTAATAGTTTTAGCAAGGGTGAGATTGATATTCTAGTGGGGACACAGATGCTTGCAAAGGGACATGATTTTCCGCGTGTAAGGCTTATGGTGATGTTATATCCTGAGCGAACGTTATTACTTCCTGATTTTCGTTCATACGAGCGGGTGTATCGTGAGTTGGTTCAGGCTTCGGGGCGTGCGGGGCGTTCTGAGCGGCAGGGCGAAGTCTTTATCGAGACAACTTTTGCGGGTAATCCACTTTTTAGGCTAGTCCGTGAGCAACGTTTTGATGATTTTTACCGTGAAGAACTCATAAAACGAAGAATCAATTTTTATCCACCGTTTTGCAAACTTATTCGCTTGGTGGTGCGGGGCGAAAAGTTATCGGACGTTAAGGAAGCCACTCTTAAAATTAAACAATTAGCCCTCATCTACCTGAAAACTTCTATTGCTGAGCGAAAAACACAGCTTATTGGTCCTAGTGCTTGTCTTTTAGAGAAGATCAAGCGTAATTATCGCTATCATCTCACTATAAAAACAGTTGCCGTTAAAGCTGTTTTTCCTATGCTAGAGATGGTCAAACATTCTCAATTTTCACGTAAAAAAGTATTTATTGAAATTGACATCGATCCTATAGATTTATTTTAGGAAAATAAGCAGTTCTCTACGTGAGGGCAGAAAAACAGCCTTAGAGACCTTATTAGAGGTATTAGAGGCAAGGACTAGTTGCTTTTAAGAGAGAAAAATGAAGAAATTAGAGGGTTTTTGCAATTTCTTCAATAATAGTATCGGCACTTAGATTATCGGCATCGGCTTCGTAATTAAGCCGGATACGATGTCTTAAGATCATCTTCATGACCATAAGAATATCAGATTTTTCAATATAGGTGCGCTGAGCTAGATAAGCCGATGTCCTCGCGGCACGTGAGAGATTTTGAGTGGCGCGTACGGAAGCACCTACTTCTAAATAGCGTTTTGTGATATCGGGTGTGTCTGGTTCTTGTGGACGAGTGGCACGTACTAGACGAACAATCCACGATATGGCTTCGGGAGCAATTTTAATATTATTGATATTTTTCTGAATTTGGAGATAATCTTTCTTTTTAAGTAGTTTGGAGACGTTGGGAGACCTATTTTCGAAGAGGCGTTTTGCAATCAGTACTTCGTCATCATACGTAGGGTAGGAGATATTGATCATCGACATAAAGCGGTCTAATTCGGCTTCTGGGAGCTCATAGGTCCCTTTTTGTTCCAATGGATTTTGGGTCGCCATGACTATGAAGGGTTGTTCTAAGGTATAGGTTTTTCCCATGACGGTGACATTATTTTCTTCCATAGCTTCTAATAGGGCAGCTTGCGTCTTAGCGGGAGAGCGATTGATCTCATCGGCTAGGATAATTTGTGCGAAAATAGGGCCTTGGATGAATTTAAGGGCTTTTCCTTTATGTTTTTCTTCAATAATTTCATATCCAATGAGATCAGCTGGCATGAGATCGGGAGTGAATTGAATTCTGCTGTAATTGAGGGCGAAGATACTTGCTAGGTTTTTAACAATGAGGGTTTTTGCAAGACCGGGAAGTCCATTTAGGAGGATATGCCCGCCACTTAAGAGTGAAATAACAATTTCTGTAAGAATAGCCTTCTGTCCCACTAAAACGCTTTCCATTTCGCGTATAATGCTAATGAAAGGCTCACGTTTAAAGTGAATCCCTAGATTATTTCCCATTTGTCCCATTTGTTCCATTTGTTTCATTTTCTGGTTTTTATTGGGTTTTGCAGTAGAAGTTGCCGCAGAAGTCACCATTGAAGCCTTTAGGCGAGGAGACAACTTGGAACTAGATTTAGTAGACCTAGCAGATTTAGCAGAAGAAGTCTGTTTTTTAGATTTTTTACTTAATTTACTTAGAAGTTGTGGCATTTGAACGGTTATTTTCTAATATAATTTTTTAATATAGTTTGTAATATGGTTTTTAATATGGTTTGTAATATGATTTTTAAATATAGATGGGTAATGACTAGATTTTTGCTAAGTATTATTTTTTGTGGAGTTGATGGAAATGCGGTAAGAAATTTCTATTTGGGATAAGTTCTTATAGATGAAGGGATGTGAGGGGGATTTTTATGATTTCTTATAGTTTTTAAGGCTTTTTAAGGTTTGTAAATATAATGAATAGAAAGCATTTTCTCAATGTAGTAAAGAATATATAGTGCGAGAATATTAGAGTAAGGATAGATATAGCACGAGGATATTAGAGTGAGGATGTATTATAGCGAGAATATTGGTGGAAATGCTGAATATTGATGGAAATGCTGAATATTGGTGGAAATACTGAATATTAGTGGAAATGCTGAATATTGGTGGAAATGCTGAATATTAGTGGAAATATTGAATATTAGTGGAAATGCTGAATATTGGTGGAAATGCTGAATATTGGTGGAAATGCTGAATATTGGTGGAAATGCTGAATATTGGTGGAAATGCTGAATATTGGTGGAAATGCTGAATATTGGTGGAAATGCTGAATATTAGTGGAAATATTGAATATTAGTGGAAATACTAAATGGGGGGGGGTAGTTTTTCTTAACGTATGTATTATAAATATATAAATAGGGAGGTTTTCCTTAACGTAATGAGGAATATTGGGGAGGTAACTTTTTAAGGACTTCTTTTGGGGATAATTTCGCATCTTTATTTGCAATATAGATAACGTCTTTTGTGATAATAATATTTAGATTGTCAATATTGTTAAGGACTAATGTCTGGTTAGAGGACGTTTCTTTATGACAGACGAAGGTATTTTCGGTATCGAAGTCTATAATATGTTGGGGATTATCTAGGAATGTATTATATGGGGGCGATGTTTGTGGATGGTGAATGCGATCTAATGCGGAAAATGAGCCTAGATCGTCCCAGATAAAATTACCGGTAACGGAGTGAATCTGGGGGACTTTTTCAGCAATTGCATAATCGAATGAAATTTTTTCTAACTCAGAAAATACTTTTAAGGCGGATTCTTCTTCTCCTTTTTCTAAGAGTGCAAGGTATTTTTCTAGGCAAGAGACGTGATGGGGGGTATATTTTTTAAAATAAGCAAGCAAAGTGGAAGTTTTTACAAAAAACATACCTGCATTCCATAGGAAGTTACCTTGTTTAAGGTAGGCAGTTGCTTGGGAAAGGCTGGGTTTTTCACGAAATTTTGAAACAATTTTTACAGGTATTTCTGGGGTTACTTGGGGGGACGTGGAGGATTTGTGCTTAGAATCTGTAATATTTAGGTCAGAGGCTGTAGTATTTGGATTAGAACCTGTAATATTTGGGTCAGAGGCTGTAGTATTTGGGCTAGAATCTGTAACATTTGCATGAGAATCTGTAATATTTGCGTGAGAAGTGGGTTCTAAGGAATGCGTTTCTAGGTAGCCATAAGCTGTTGAAGGATTTGTAGGGGGAATGCCAATGACGGTTAGCGTTTCACTATTTAAGGCAACTTTTTCGGCTAATTGCAATGTTTGGGTATATTTTTCTAGGTCAGCTATATAATGATCGGCTGGGGTGAAGAATAAAACGTCGTCTTCTTTGGGGTATTTTTTAGCAATAATAAGCGTTGCTAGTAAGATAGCTGCGGCGGTGTCTTTACCTTGGGGTTCTAGGATGGTTTGTTCTTGAGTAAGGGGAATGGGGAGGGTTTGTTCGATGGCAGAGAAATGAGCTTTTTGGGTACTTAGAAAGATATTGCTCTGGGGAATAAATGCTTTTAGCCGATAAAATGTTTGTTCGAGCAGGGTTTTTGGCATTGTAGCAGTGTCACTAGTTGTAGTAGAACGGCTATCTGCAACAGAAAGGCTAGTTTTAGTAGAATGACTACTAGATTTAGTAGGACTACTAGATTTAGTAGGACTACTAGCCATAGCGGAGCTATTAGCGTTATTAGGAAGGGGAAGATCGGCAAGTTGTTTAGGACGTTTGCTTCGGCTGAGTGGCCATAACCGTTCTCCACTGCCACCTGCCATGATAATTGCTTTCATAAATAGCCGTTATTTAACTTAAATTGCTTGTATTTCTTTTAAATGATAGGGATACGTACTTTATCAGTGGTATTATTCTAGTAAAAGGCAAGTATATTAGCCATTTATAAAGATTATTCTATTCCTATACTGTAAAGATAGCCATATTTCCTATATTATAAAGATAGCTATATTTCTATATTGTAATATAAATATGTGTTAAATAGGCAAGTATTCTTAAGGTAAATGCTTTTTAATATGGGTGGGATGTATGTATAAGCGGAATTTTCTGTGAGAGCGGGAAGAGAATATGGTTTTTAGTGATTCATAACTATAATTGCCTGCAATGATCATGACTCGTCATTATCATTGACACTAATCACAATTAACGACGATCTAACGGTGATCTAACGGTGATGATTTAAGAGGGGTTGGTGATAAATGAAGTATTTGAGAGTAAATGAAGTATTTAAGAGTAAATGAATTACTCGAGAGTGAGCGAATTATTTGAGAATAAGTAAACTATTTGAGAGCAAGTGAATTATTTGATGATAAATGCACTATAAAATCAGTTTTAAGCAGTGTGAACGTGCTTTTTACAGTCAAATTTTTTTTACAATTGAATTTATTTGAATTTATTTGCATTCAATTGACTTTCTATTATTTAGGGGTGCTAGGGTTTTAAGTACAGGTCTATTCTGCGGTATTATTTTATAAATCGAGTACTCGATTATGGGAAGTATTACTAAAATGTTTTGTTATTTTTTGAATTTTTATGAATTTAAACTAAAAATTCTCAAATTTTTAAGGTTTTAGAATATTTTTAAGGCTGAGGGCATAGCACAATGACGCTATTAAAGGGATGAATCTTGTGTAAAAGCGTGCTTTTTATGAGTATTATCCTTAATGTTAGGTTTTCCTATCATAAAAACATAGAAGTTAGCATATTTTCGCTTATAATCCGTGTGTTTATGTGAAGCAAATGTATAAAATTTTATGAAAAAACAAAAAAATTTATGAAATTTAGAAATAATTAAGTGTATGGCAACACATTTCTATGGTATAATCTACTATTATTTAACAAAAACACACAAGTTTAGCAAATATAAAGAAAAAAAATTCTTTAACTACATGTATTTCTATTAAAAAAAACACAAATTTAAAAATTAAAATTATAGAAGAGAAAAAAAAACAAAATGAAAAATATTTCAATCAAAAAAATAATTTCACAATATAACCCTCTAGCTTTATTGCTTTTAGTCGCTATGCTGATAGCCTCTTGTGGAGGAGAAGCAGGCGGTGACGGTGCTCAGGGACAAACACTTGCAACAATTCAAGACAGAGATGTGTTAAATTGTGGTGTGAGTTCAGGATTAGCTGGATTTTCTAGCCCAAACACTGCTGGTGAATGGGAAGGTTTAGATGTGGATGGTTGTCGTTCGGTTGCTGCTGCAGTTTTAGGCGATGATACTAAAGTTAATTACGTTCCTCTTACAGCTAAAGAGCGTTTTACAGCTCTCCAATCAGGTGAAATTGACGTACTTTTCCGCAATACCACTTGGACAGCTACACGCGATTCCTCACTGGGACTTAACTTTGCAGGCATCAACTATTATGATGGTCAAGGCTTCTTAGTTCGTAAATCACTGGGTGCACGCTCAGGAAAAGACCTCAATGGTGCAACAGTTTGTATTCAGGCAGGTACTACTACGGAATTGAACCTATCTGACTTCTTTCGTAACAATAAGCTCAAATATAGCCCCATCACTTTTGATACTTCACAGCAAACTGTTGACGGCTTTGAAAGTGGTCGGTGTGATGTTCTTACCAGTGACCGTTCTCAATTAGTAGCACTTCGTACTACTCTCGTTGATCCTAATGCAGTGGTCATTTTAGATGAAGTTATCTCTAAAGAGCCACTTGGACCTGTTGTACGGCAAGGTGATGATCAGTGGTTCAACATTGTAAAATGGACGCTTTATCTTATGGTAGGAGCGGAAGAATATGGCTTGACTTCACAAAATGCTGATGCTTTGATGAATGACGAAAATGCTTCTTCTGAAGTTAAACGGATGTTGTCTGTAGAAGGCGAGATCTATAAAAACTTAGGACTTAGCGAAGATTGGGGCTATAATGTTATTACTCAAGTGGGTAATTACGAAGAATCTTATGAACGTAATGTTGGAAAAGATTCTCCCCTTAAATTAGCTAGAGGTGTTAATAGCCTTTGGTCAGACGGTGGTCTTATTTATGCCATGCCTTTTCGGTAAAATATAGAACTTTTATACTGTTGCTCTGCACGACGTAACTCAAAATGAAGGCATATCCTATAAAAACGGTTGCCGGTTACGGTTATTTATGCAGGTTTCATAAAAGATAAAATATGAGGAGGATGTCTTATAGTAACTATAAGGCATCCTCCTTTTTTGTTTTATATGACTTTTTCATAAAACATGACCATTAATTAAGGTTTTTAGGTGATTGTTTTAGTATACAAATGAATGATGTTATTATATTATTCTATATGAGTCGTAAATGCTTAGCATTATTTAACTTGTTAGATTATTCAGTATGATTTAACTTGTTGTAATATTTGCTATTAATGTTTTAAGTAATGGTATTATTTAGTAGCTTTTAAGCAATGATTATTTAATAAATCTTAAGTAAAGTAGCTATTTAAATACTTTTATCTTCTAATAAATGACGTTTTATAAAAAATATCTCTTCCGAATAGGTTATAGTATTGATATAATAAGTATTGATATAATAAGAGTAGTGAGTTTAAGGCGTGTTATTTAGTGGAAGTTTTGTAAGAAAATGAACATATTTCAATCAATCATTATGTGTTTCACCAGTAAAAACTGCGTCTACACAGTAAAATTTTCAAATTTTTTAATAACTACGAAGCGATCACGGTAAAGATAGCATCTTCTTCTAATTGTCGCATCGTTATCTGTCATTCAAAAATATAAAATTTCCAATATAAAAAGAGATGAGCGACTTTACAACAAAAATAAAAACTCTCTACAATAGCACGCGTGCACGTGTTATTTTCTTTCAAGCATTTACGCTTAGCATTATCGTAGGCTTTATCGTATTGATAGTGTTTAACATGTTCACGAACATGGAACGTCGTGGAATACCTGTTGGTTTTGATTTTTTAGGTGAAGAATCCAATTTTGGTATCTTGCAAACACTGATAGCATATAGTGAAGTCAGCAATTACGTCCGTGTTTTCTGGGTGGGCGTTATCAATACAGCTATTGTAGCGGCAGCGGGCATCGTATTGGTCACATTAGTTGGATTTGTAGTGGGTATTGCACGGCTTTCAAACAATTGGCTAATGGTGAAGTTTACGGGCGTATATATTGAAATTTTCAGAAATATTCCAATTCTTCTGCAAATATTATTCTGGAACACTTTTTTTAGGAGTGTTCTTCCCAGTCCCAATGAGCCTTTTCAACTAGGTAGTAATATATATTTAAGTATTAAAAGCCTGGTTTTACCTAGATTAGAGCCCACCACATTATTTTTTGTGATGTTACCATTACTGTTTGTACTATTTGTGGTGATGTGGGCTATTAATCGCTTTGCGAAGAGCCATCTTGATAAAACGGGTAATATCATTCCCAATATTTCTATCAATCTAGGATTGCTTGGACTTTATATTATTGCAGTTATCATATTTTTTAATGATATCTTCGTTGTGACGGACCCCGTTCCCTCCAAATTTGGATATACAGGCGGTTCTAATATTATTTTGGAGTTTATTACCTTAACGTTTTCGTTAGCTATTTACCATGCTACTTACGTTGCCGAACAAGTTCGTGCATCGATTGAAGCGGTTGATAAAGGGCAACGAGAGGCTGCTTCAGCACTTGGATTAAAACCTTCATTGGTGATGCGTATAGTGGTGCTTCCGCAGGCATTACGAAGTACTATTCCCCCCCTTACTAATCAATATTTAAATTTAACGAAAAATTCATCTCTTGCCACGGCTATTGGTTATCCTGATCTCGTTGCTGTTTTTACGGGTACAGCCTTAAATCAAACGGGTCGTGCTGTGGAAATTGTCATAATGACAATGGCAGTTTACCTTTCATTTTCACTTACTATTTCTGTTTTTATGAATTGGTACAATAAAAAAGTTAAACTCATCGAACGCTAATCCAGTTTTTATTAAATATCTATTATAAGCATCTATTCTAAGTATCTATTATGGTTGAGAAAAATTATCAGCATCAAAATGATGCGTTTGAAAAAATAGATTCCCGCAAGCCTCCTATTAATGAACATACGCTTTGGCATTGGCTTCATGTCAATTTATTTTCATCGTTTGTAAGTGTTCTGTTAACGATAATATCGTTAGCTTTAATAGTTTCAATTATCTTAGGAGTGATGGATTGGGCTGTGCTAAAAGCTACATGGGTGGGTGAGAATCAGCAAGCCTGTGATAGACAAGGTGCCTGTTGGGCATTTATTGGTGAAAAATTCCTTAATTTCGTCTATGGTTTCTATCCCAAATTACTTTACTGGCGTATCAATCTTACATTTATTCTCTTCACCCTACTCTTCATTCCCGTGACAATGAAACGTATTGCAGTCAAGAAACGACTTATCTACGCAGCGATTCTTTTATTCGGATATCCCATTTTAGGTGGATTTATTCTCTTAGGGGTTCCAGGTATTACTTGTAATGCTACAGCACCTCATGCACTTTGTCATGTTCCCACTACTAAATGGGGAGGATTGATGATAACGGTGCTACTTTCTTATGTTGGTATTCTTGCAGCACTTCCTTTAGGTGTCTTATTAGCATTGGGACGGATGTCGCAGATGCCTATTATTAAGATGTTATCTATCATGTTTATAGAGCTTTGGCGTGGTGTTCCTTTAATTACGGTGTTATTTATGGCTTCAGTTGTATTGCCTATTTTTTTACCAGCGGGCGTAGAGTTCAATAAACTGATGCGTGCCATTATTGGTATTATCTTCTTTCAAAGTGCCTATTACGCTGAGGTTGTACGGGGGGGATTGCAGGCTATTCCTAAGGGGCAGCATGAAGCATCCGATGCTTCAGGGCTTACTTATGCACAAAAAACCATTTATATCACGCTTCCGCAGGCACTTAAAATTGTGATACCGTCTATTGTAGGAACTTCTATCTCGTTAGCGAAAGATACATCACTGGTGGTTATTATTGGATTATTCGATGTACTAGCCATTGTAGGAGCAGCCGCTGCAGACCCCAATTGGCTTGGATTTGATTCAGAAGGCTATGTTTTTGTAGCATTTATCTTCTGGGTATTTTGTTACACCATGTCGCGTTACAGTCATTATTTAGAACGAAGATATGCGACGTCTCGGTAATATTTTGCTAAAAAAAATGATTTTAAGTTTATTTACTATGTATTTTATCTATTAATATAAGAGGGCACGCAATGAAATCTTCTAACAATAAGAGTCAAACAGCATCAACTTCAACCGAAGTTATAATAGAAATAGAAAAACTCAATAAATGGTACGGTGATTTTCATGTTTTAAAAAATATCGACCTAGTTGTCAAAAAAGGCGAACGGATAGTCATCTGCGGCCCCTCAGGATCTGGTAAATCAACCCTTATTCGTTGTATCAATAAGCTAGAAGAATATCAGGAAGGACTTATTAAAGTGGATGATATTCCTGTAGATGATAATATTAAAAATATCGCCAAGATTCGCAGTGGCAAGGTGGGAATGGTTTTTCAGCATTTCAATCTATTCCCACATTTGAAAGTCATTGACAATCTAACCATCGCCCAGAAACTTGTACTTCATAAGAAAGAGAAAGAGGCTAGAGACATAGCCATGAACTACTTAGAACGGGTGCAAATTGCCGATCAAGCAGATAAATATCCCGGACAGATATCAGGCGGACAACAGCAACGTGTCGCCATTGCTAGAAGTTTGTGCATGAATCCTCATGTAATGTTATTTGATGAACCTACTTCGGCACTTGATCCTGAAATGATCTCAGAAGTACTCGATGTAATGGTCGAGTTAGCTGAAGGCGGAATGACAATGATCTGTGTGACACATGAGATGGGATTTGCTAGAAAAGTGGCTGATTGTATTTGTTTTATGGACGAAGGGCAGATTGTTGAGCGAAATGCCCCTAAAGATTTCTTTGAAAATGCTAAGAACGAACGAACACGTTTATTTCTTTCTCAAATCATAGAACATTAAGGCACTCGTGGCGGGCGGATCGGTCGGGGCGGTTGATTTAGGGGGAGGTAATCATATTTTCGGGCGGGGGCAGTCAGGACGGTCGTAAGGGGGGGGAAGCGATTTATGGCGGTTGGAGCGAGGCAATCGGGACGGTCGTAAATGGGGGAAGCGGGCGGGGCGGTCGGATCGGGCGGGGCGGTTGATTTAGGGGGAGGTAATCATATTTTCGGGCGGGGGCAGTCAGGAAGGTCGTAAAGGGGGGAAGAGCGATTCGTGGCGGTCGGAGCGAGGCGGTCAATTTAGGGGGAGGCAATTCGTGGTAGTCGGGGCGGTTGATTTAGGGGGGAGCAATTCGTGGCGACCTATTTCCTGAGGGGAACGCCCATCTTTAGCGATGGGTAAGCAGAATAACTCTAAAGAGTCTTTGCACAATGTTTGCTTGCAGGGAAATGCCGTAAAACGCTGATTAAAACGTTATTTTGAGGGTAAAAGCACGCCCGGAAGGATTCGAACCCACGACCCTCTGATCCGAAGTCAGATGCTCTATCCAGCTGAGCTACGGGCGCATGATGCTTAAAATTATAGCTAGTGTGTGGTTTATAAGCAATATAATCAATATACATTGACCACACATTAACTTATCTCAAATGTTAGCTTAAATTACAGTTTAATTGACTGTTTAAATTACAGTTTAATTGGCTGCTTAAATGTTAGCTAACATGACTGCTTAATTGTATCATGAATACATCGTGATACAATGTTATTCTAAGGGGTTTGGGGCAATTGTAGTGAGATTTTAAGTAAACGGTAGCGGAAGTTTAGCTTATAAAATCATAAAAATCGTTAAAATTAGAGAAATCGCTGAAATCATAAAAATCGTTAAAATTAGAGAAATTATAGAAATCGCTGAAATTATTGAAAGTGTTAAAATTATAGAAATCGTTGAAATAGCTGAAATTATTGAAATAAGCATTGCTGAAATAAGCATTGCTGGGTATTACTTAGCGTTGGTACTTTTCAATTTTTTCAAGGTGTTCTTCGTATGTTCTGCTAAAATCATGACCTTGGGAGAGGTCGGTTCGTGAACGAGCTACAAAGAAGAGATAATCGGTTTGTGCGGGCTTAAAAGCGGCTATGAGTGAAGTGGTGGTGAAGGAACTGATAGGTGTTTCGGGAAGTCCTTTAATGGTATAGGTATTGAAGGGGGATTTGAAGGTAAAATGCTCTTTTTTGATATCGAAAGCACCTGATGGTGTCAAATTAGCTTGATAATCGCCTGATTTTTTGAGGGCGTAAATAATAGTGGGATCGTAGCGAAGTTTCATATTGAGATTAAGTCTATTGTAAATAACAGCTGAAATAAGCGGTTTTTCACTCAATTTAAAGGTTTCTTTCTCAATGAGGGAACTAATTTTCATCAGTGCAAGCCATTTATGAGGGGGGGCATTTTGTTTGAGAAGGGGTAGAATGGTTGTTTGAAATTGTAAAACGGCTAAATAGGTAAGGTCTTCTTTTGCTTGGCTTAGGCGAATCTGATAACTATTGGGATAGAGAAAGCCTTCACTGCTAGTAATGGGGGGTGTAGGGGGAAGATCTAGCATTTTTGCAATGGTTTGAAGGGTTTTAGGGGAGTGCGAGTACTCTAAAAAATCGTTTTTTGAGGGAATGAGGGTTCGTTCGAAGAGTTTTTCGGCTATATCATAGATATCGTAGCCTTCTACAATGGTAAATAAAACAGATTCTTCTTCACCTTTGATAAGGAGTTTGAGTATCTGCAGCGTGGAAAGTTGGTTTGAAAACCTGTAAACACCTTTTTGGATTTTTTTATCGTATTGAAGTATTTGAGCTAATAGTAGGGCAAATGCGGCACTTCTGATGACGCCATCACGTTCCATTTTTTCAAAATTTTCTTTTAAGGAACCAAAGATATATCGTCCTGTTTTAATAGAATTTTGAGAAGTTTCTGCTTCTGACGGCGAATGAGTGGATTCTGATGATGTAGAATTTTGAGAAATCTCTGCTTCTGGCGGTGAACGAGTAGTTTCTGCTTCTGACGATGAACGAGAGGTTTCCGATTCTGATGATGAACGAGAGGTTTCCGATTCTGATGATGAACGAGTGGATTCTGATGCTGTAGAATTTTGAGAAAGTTCTGCTTCTGATGGTGAATAAGAGACTTCTACTGTGGTGGAAGGAATGGATGAGGGAGGATTATTATAGTAGGTGAATACTATTTTGCCACTTCCTCCTATGAGTAGCACTAGACCTATCATGCTTAGCCATACGTAAAGAGTGCGGTTTTTTTGCTTCATCAAACACATAAAGAAGTTATTAAACTAAAAGATGTACTGTGGCGGCAATATATTATTCTAAATATTTATCTGAAACGCTCAATTTAAAATATTTATTTGAAACGTTTAATTTGAAATATTTATTTGATGGGATTATTTGGGCTGTGGGGAGGGTTTTTGGTTAAAATTTCCTAGAAAAAGTAGAGAATCGTTATTTTTATAGAGTTCATCTATTTTTAGAATGCTTAAATAGGAATATTTATTTGGGCTGTGGGGAGGGTTTTTGGTTGAAATTTCCTAGGAAGAGTAGAGAATCATTATTTTTATAGAGTTCATCTATTTTTCTTTTAAAGTCTTTAATCGTATTTTTTTGTTGTTTGTTTTGCGATTTTTGTTTGGAAGAATGGGGGAGGGGATTATTTTTGGAAGGGTTGCTTGTAATTTTTTCTGGGGAAATTTTAGAGGAAGCTGGGTTGGTAGCGGAGAGAGTGCGGGATTTTTTAGGAGGTGTGAGGGGAAGAAAGCGTTTTTGCGTATTTGAGTTATTGTTTAGGCTATTATTTAAGCTATTATTGGGATTATTAAGGGAGTTATTATTGGGGGTATTAAGGGGGTTATTATTATTGTTGTTATTTAGGTTATTGGGGCGGGTTTCTAAGGAGGGGGGCAATGTTTGTTGTGGGGGGTATGTACTTGGAATTTGATTAGGATTGGGCGGTTCTGAGGAGTTATTATTAAGGTATTCAAAATCTGCACGACGTTTAGCCGATATTTCTTCTAGGGTTTTTTCACGATAAGTATGGATTTTTTCTATAAATTTTAAATACGGGCGTAGACTGCTATTATTATCGGATTCTAACGAGAAGGGTTGTTGTGCGATGGCTTCTATGAAGTGATTGTAGTAAAAAGTAAATAATTGCTCTTTTTGCGGTGTATTGGCAATATTAGCATTAGCATTAGCATTAGCGTTAGCATTAGGATTGGGATTGGGATTAGAGCGAATATTTGCTAGGTAATCGCTTTCAATTTTTACTTGGGGATTTGTGGCGTAGTAGTATGCTAGGAGGAGGTAAGCAATGGGTCTTTTATAGTGATTTTGGAGCATTGCTTGAAGATTTATTAGGCTTTTTGCTTGATCTTCAAAGCCCCAATAGGCTAGGGCGAGGAGAAAATGGGTTTTACTGAGGTATGTTTTATAAAAAGTTCCTTGTTCTACTTCTGCAAGTGAGAGGAGGTTTTCTAGATGGGCTAGTTGTTGTGTGGGCTGATTATTGTGATAATAGGCTTCTGAGAGGTTATAGTGAAGTAGGATAGCATGTTCGCGGATGAGAAAAGAAGTTTGATGTGTGAGGGCTTGTTTATAGTAATCTATGGCAATTTGATAGAGTTTTTTGTTTAAATGGATATTTCCTAAGATAAAATACGGATCTTTATAATATAGAGTGGGAGCTGTGCGGATGAGCGTAAATGATAGTTTTGCGGCTTGACTGAAATCTTGTGCTTGTAGGGCTTGGTAGGCTTTTGCAATGGTTAAAGATTGGGAATTTTGAGAATAATGGTTATTTCGCTTAAAATTGGCGGTGGTGGAGCTACTAGGATATGAGGTTAGGGTATTTTGGGCATAGCTACTATTTGTAGGAACGGAATAACTGGTTGCAGCAAGCAAAATGGGGGTATGACTGGCTGTAGTATGACTAGCTCTGGCAAGCAAAAAGGGGGTATGACTGGCTGTGGCAAGTAAAATAGGCTTATTATGGGTCACGGCACGTAAAGGGTGTGTGTGGCTAGCTCTGGCAAGCAAAAAGGGGGTATGACTGGCTGTGGCAAGTGAAATAGGCTTATTATTATGGGTCACGGCACGTAAAGGGTGTGTGTGGCTGGTTGCTATCAGTAAAGGGGGTGAAAAAGGAGAAAGGGGAGAAATGGGAGAAGGGGGCGTATGACCGTAAGATGTCATGAATAGTAATAGAAAACCAATGGTTATTACTGGGATACTATTTTTTATAGCTTTAAGGGAGAGCTTAAATGTGTAGAATTTGATGAAAAAAGAAGGCATAGTAGAAGGCATAGTAGAAGGCATAGTCTATGTATTTACTTGAAATGTTGTGTATTCACTAAAAAGGTCGTGTATTAGCTGAAAAACCCCGTGCATTGCTTGAAAAGTCCTTGGAAAAAAATATGTTATAACGCCATTATAAAACCTTGTTATAACGCTATTATAAAACCTTGTTATAACGCCATTATAAAACCTTGTTATTAAGTCATTATAAAACTGTTATAACGCCATTATAAAACCTTATTATAACGCTATTATAAACTTATTATAAAGCATTATAAGCTATTATCAGGTGATGCTCTTTTCATATAATCGTCTCCTATTCAATCATCGTATGCTTGAGTGAAAAGTGAAGTGAAAAAGCAGAATTATAGAGCTATGGAGCTATAGGATTTTACATGCTCTTGCGTGAAAAGTGAAGTGAAAAAGTAGAATTATAGAGCTATGGAGCTAAGAAGATAAGGGATTAATTCTTGAAAGAGAAGGGGGAGTCTTTAGCCTATTTAAGGGGTAATTTGCTAAGTTTTAAGAAAAAAGTAGAACTAGTAGAATTAGCAGAATTAGTAGCATTATAGAGCTAGTAGAACTATAGCTTATAGGATTTGTTCTTCGAAGGGGGGAGGCGGGGAGGATTTGGCTAATTAAAGGGCTTAATAAGAGCTAATTAAGAGTTTATTAAGGGTTTATTAAGAGTTAATTAGAGGTTAATTTCGAAGTTTAAAGAAAGAGAGGAGAAGTGCGAGGATTGAGAAGAGTATATTGGGAAAATAGGTGCTGATAGCAGGTTCGATAAGACCGCGTTTTCCTAAAGTTTCGGTGGTGGTCATGACAAAGTAATAAATAAAGATAACCATGATGGCTATGCCAAAACTAGTACCTTTTCCACCACGACTGAAGGAAATGCCTAGTGGAAGTGCTGTAATGGCAAAGATCATACACGAGAGTGGAAGGGAGTACTTTTTATGATATTCGATGTAGGTGATAGGGGAGATTTCTTCGCCCGTTCTTAGGTTTTTTTCAATGGTTTTTTTGATGGCAAAAGCACTTTTTTCATAAGGTTTTCGGATAATGTTTTTAATCTCCTTGATTTCATTAAAGATGTTTATGACAATGCTCGCAAATTGAAGTTTTTGAATTTGGTTAGGAGTTTCGCGATTAATTTTAAGTGTTTCACCATCTTTGAGTTCTAGAGAAGTCAATTTTGAGTTAATTTCGTTATTGATCCAGCGTCCTTTTTTAGCATAAGTGAAGGTGATCTCATTTTCTTCTTCATTGAGTTCATAGAGGAAGACTTCTTGCATAACGTCGGTATTTTCATCGATGTCTAGGGCTGCTATTTTTTTAGTGGTATTGGGAATGGATTTAAAGGTCTTATTTTCGATGAGAATGGAAGGATTGGAGTAGACTACGTTGGTATAGAGAGTTTTATAACGGACGATGCTTTCAGGTGCAATGAAATTAATAAATAAAAATGTGAATAATGTCATAAAAAGCCCTAAAAGTAACGTAGGATAAGCAATATTGATATAGGAGAGGCCTAGGCTTCTTATCGCAGTAATTTCATTATCCCCAGAAAATCTTCCTATAGCGAAGAGGGTTCCAAAGAGGACTCCCATAGGAATGGTGATAGAACCTGTGAATGGGAGGGAATAAATGAAGAGTTGTAGGGTTGTTTTAAATGGGATGCCCTTTTCTAGTGTGAGACTCACAAGGTTTTTAAGGGGCGGAATGATGAAAACGAATGTAAAGAAAAACGTTCCTATAATAATGGGAGGGATAAATTCTTTAAAGACGTAAAAATGAATTTTTTTCATGAAAATTCAGCTAAAGCACTCTATCTCAGCAATTAAAAAATACTAGAGCGAAAATACTAGAGTGAGAATAATAAGTGGGTTGGAGAAAGACGTAAAACCTTTATATCAATATATTTTATACGATAAAGTGAATTAAAGACGACGTGATAGAGAATTTAAGAATTTTTTAGGGAAAAAGTCGGGGTTTTGCAGGTGAGTTTCCAATGAAAATGTATTTGCGTTACGGGTTTATACGTTGCGGGTTTATATATAGGGGAAGGTTATATAGGCATATATAATAGGGGAAGGTTGTAGAAGGTTATATATATTATATATAATAGGGGATATCTAGGGGGAATAATAAAGGTTTTATAAGCTAATTCTTGTCTTCTAATTTAGTTCTGCGTGGAATATCTAAGGGGATGCTAAGGGAATTTTAAGGGTTATATATAAAAAGAGCTGTATTTTACTTATATAAGAGCTGTAATTTTACTTATATATAAGGGAAGAGGTGTAATTTTTCGTGAAGGAAAGCTGGAATATAATGGATTAATAATAGAACAATAGAGCAATGGGTGAATTAGTGGGGGGATTAGCGAGTAAATTAGAGGGTAAATTAGCGAGTGGATTAGACGGTAAATTAGATCATAGCAGTGATGAGTGCAATAAAGGGTAGAAATGAGACAATTGTTGTGATGAAGAGACTACGTGTGACGAGAAAGAAACTTCTTGCCATAGATAAGTTTAATTTGAAGGCAAGCCTTCTAGCAATGGCAATGATGACGAAGAGGATGAGAAAGAAGACGATAAGTATTTTTAAGAAAGGTTCTTCATTAAAGAGTATTGTAATAGAAGGGAGGACAATAAACCATGATGCAGCGATAAGATGTGTGAGGAAAACTATTCTTTTAATAGTTTTTAAGGGAGGCGTGGTGATATGCTTCATATTGGGGAGGGTTTCGCTATGGAGTTTGACAAAGGTTGCGTTATAACGTTCGATATCTTTTACGAGAAGCATTAAATATACTTTTAAAAAAATAAACAGGCAGAGTGAGAATAGTGCAAAATTGAAGTAAAGTGCCCAGTCCCATAATCGTAATTTGACAAAGGTGGTAAAACACACAAATCCAATGAGAATACTGTATAACTTGGGATGGGTCAATATTTTTCTGTAGAATAGGTTCATCTTAAATTCATCTTAATTTAGGAAAATAGCTTTAAAAAAATGGATAGTGTGCAATTTGCACAGAAATGATGACGAGAAATTATCTTTTATGGTTTTTGTGGCTTTTACGGCTTTTATAGAGAAGTGTTACGTAAGGGGAGAAAAGGGCTATTTCTTAGTTTAATAAGGAAAAATGGCACAAAAAGTGTAGTTAAAATAAGGTATGGTTAGAATAAAGTGCGGTTAGAATAAAGTGCGGTTAGAATAAAGTGCGGTTAGAATAAAGTGCGGTTAGAGTAAAGTGCGGTTTAAGATGCTAATGCTTCTATTATAGCTTTGGTTAGAATGAAGTGTGATTACGAAGTTGGAAGGTTTGCCTTATCGATATTCTGGATAGAATGATTAAATGACTTGATAATATTGATAAAATCCTTTAAATCGTTTAGGGTTTGAATATTGAGAAAGAAATTCTCTTGCCACCATGGAAGGAGTGAAGGAGACCTAAAATTGAGTTTATCGTAAGGGATGCCTACTTCTTCAGCTATACTGTGTTTGGCATCATCAAAGTTCCCAATTTCATCGATGAGACCATGTTCGATGGCTTCTTCGCTAAGGTAGACAAGCCCGTTAGAGACCTTTCTAAGGGTTTCTGGGCTACTTTTTTCGCCCCGCCACTCAATAACCTCTTCTACAAATTGTTCGTGCATGGTGTCGACGAGAGATTGAACGTAGCGGCGTTCTTCAGCGGTCATTTTTCGTGTGGGCGAGAGAATATCTTTGAAAGGGACAGACTTGATCTCGCGGCTTGAAATGCCTACTTTTTTTAGGAGTTCTGTAATATCATTATTTGAAATACGGACACCAATAGAGCCGATCAGAGACCCTTTATTAGCGATGATTTTAGTAGCAGGAAGGCTTGCAAAATAGCCCCCTGAGGCACAAATATCGGCGATGGAGACAATAATAGGTTTCCCGCTTTCACGGAAGCGTTTCATGGCTTCAAAGAGTTCTTGGCTAGCCACAATAGATCCACCCGGTGAGTTCATATGCACGAGTAATCCCTTGATATTATCATCATCTTTAGCATTATCGAGCTGTGCTATCCATTTGCGAACCCCTATAATACTATTACCACCGGTGGGCTGAAAGAATATAACGGAGGAAATGTCCATCACTAGGATAGAATCGGTGAATTTCTGGCTAATAGCAGTATCGATGACATTAGCTCTATCCGTACGGGCTACTTTTCGCGTAAGCGAGACAATAAGCGAAAGTGCAATAAATATAATTAATAAGAAAAAACGATATTGACCTGATTTCATGATGTTTTACAAGTAAAATTTAATTTAAGAGGAGATTTAATTGTGGAGGGGTAAGCTTTAATAGCAATTTCCTAGACTTTTGCTAAAATTTTATAAATATTTGAAAAATAAGGCTAGGTTATTACTGGCTAAGTTATTACTTTATGTGGTTATGAATGTTATTACTATGATGAATGTTGTTATGAATACTATTATGGATACTATGATGAATCCTGTTATGATGATGGAAGTTTCTAATGTAAAGGCGATGAGACGATGAGATAAGTAGTATTTCCATTCAAAGTGATGAATATTTCCATTCATCAGGGCTTTTTAATGATTTTTAGAGC
>CAXARH010000056.1:0-85948 GCA_963971285.1 Astropecten irregularis | reverse complement strand
GTATTGTTAGGTTTATTTGGCATTGCGACTATGGCAAAGCTTTTTTCCGAAAATACAGGACAAATCTCGAGTATAAAAACATTGGGCGGAAGTCGTTTGGAGGGCATTAAAAAAACTTTTAAGCAATGGAAAACACTTGTTAAAAGTTCAATTATCGGATTTATTATAGGAGCAATACCAGGTACCGGAGGCACTGTTGCAACTTTTGTTTCATATGGTGAAGCCGTTAGATCGGGAAAAAAAGATAAAGTCGAATTTGGCAAAGGTAATGAACGCGGCTTAGTCGCAACTGAAGCCGCTAATAATGCTTGTATTGATGGGGCTTTAATTCCAACGCTGATGTTCGGCATACCAGGCAGCGCTACGACTGCTATTGTTTTAGCTGCTATGTTACTACACGGATTGCGTCCTGGAATAGCTATGTTTGAAGGCGAAGGCTATGCTATAACCCTAGCTTTATTTTTGGGTTTGCTGTATTCGGAGGTCGTTATAACCATAATAGGCCTTGCTAGTGTAAGATTACTTGGAAAACTAACTACAATAAATATAAATATCATTATCCCGGTAGTTATTTTACTTTCGGTTATCGGGATTTTCTCGATCAATTTTAATTGGCTAGATGTTATTGTGATGGTTATTGCAGGAATGCTAGGTTTTTTAATGCTTAAATACGGGTTTCCTGTTATTCCTACTATTATCGGGGTTGTGCTTGGCAGTATTATTGAAGAAAATTTACTGAGGACATTCGAATTAGGCGGAGGAAGCCTCATAATGCTAGTACAAAGACCTATATCATTGATGTTGCTAATAGGAACAATTACAATTATTTGCGTACCGATCGTCACCGCAATACTTAATCGAAAAAAATAACAAAAAAAAATAATATGCAAAAAATAGGATTTATTGGTTTTGGCGAAGCAGCTTTTTATATGGCAAGCGGTTTGATTAAATCAGGATTAAAAGAAGTACACGTATTCGATCCCGCAATTATAGATAGTAAAGCAAATACAAATAAAATAACTAAAGAAAGAGCCTTAAAAGCAGGGGTAATCACCCTAGATAATCCAAAAACTTTAGCAAAAATTTGTGATATAGTTATTTTGGCAGTACCAGCAATATGCTCGCAAGCAGCAGCACAGAACATCATTGCAGAACTAGCAAAAGGGCAAATCTTAGTAGATGTTTGCTCCTCTTCACCTATATTAAAAGAAAAACTAGCTAGGCTATGCTTCGAAAAAAATATCTTATATGCCGATAGCCCTATGATGGGGCCGCTGCCAATACACGGGCACAAAGTACCTATTATTGCTTCGGGAACAGGGGCAAAAACTTGGCAAAAGGCCATGATACCTTGGGGGATGAATATAAAAATTATCGAAGCAAAGGCAGGCAAGGCAACTAAGATTAAACTAGCGCGATCTATTTTTACCAAAGGTTTTGAAGCTCTATTAGTCGAAACATTTCAGTTTGCAAGAAGTAATGATATAGAAGATGTGATAATGCAAAGTATTGGTGATACCATAGATAACGAAAGCTTTGCAAAGTTAGCAAAACGATATATGGGCGGCGATCTAATTCACGCAGCAAGGCGGGCAAAAGAATTAGAAGATGCTGTCAGCATAATGAAGGAGAATAATATTACTCCACATGTTGCAAAAGGGGCATTGGAAAGATTAAAAGCTTCGGCAAAACTTGGGGCGAAATCTGGGGTAAAAAAACTCAAAGGCAAAGCTCCAAAAGATTTAGCGCAAATTTATAAAATATGGGAACAAGCCGGCGCAATAAATAAAGGCAAAAAAACTTGACATAGCAATACGTTGTATGTATAATGTATGTTATGATTAAAAAAATAAAATGGGATACAAAAAAATCTGCTTGGCTAAAAGAAAATCGAGGTATCGGATTTGAAGAATGTGTCGTTCTCATAGAAGCAGGGAAAATAATTGATAGTATTGATAATCCTAGCGCTAAATATTCGCAGCAAAAAATTTTCGTGCTAGAGATTGGCGGTTATGTATATTTAGTACCTTATATCGAGAATGATGAAGAAATATTTATGAAAACTCTTTATCGAAGTCGTAAATTCAAAAAAATTTATCTAGATAAAACAAGCAAGTAAAAAAAAAGATGAGAAAATGGAAAATGAGAAAATGAAAAATGAAAAAGAATATTTTGACGATGAAGATAAAAATCTTATCGAAAGTATCGAAAAAGAAATAAACAAAGAAGATTTTGTTCCGGTAAGTAATCTAACAAATCAGCGTCTTAAAATGTTTCAAGAAGCTGCTAGAAATACATTGAAGGAAAAAACAACACAGATTACTTTGAGGGTTCCTAATACCGATCTTGCGCTTTTGAAAGCTCAAGCTATGCGTGAAGGTATACCTTACCAAATTTGGATTAAATCCATTTTACACAAATCTATAATTTCATGAAAAGAATTTTGATTCGGGGTTTTAGTGACCGGGGTAACTTATAGATGCTTTTGCTTATAAGCGTGGGTATTATTTGTGCATAAATAGCCGAGTTATAGCCGGTTACAAAAATCAAGCTTGATTTTTATGTCGCTTTTTTTATAAAATGCCTAAAAAGCGTTGATATAGTCAAAATTATGAAAATGAAAAAAAGCAATGAAAAAAGTTTGGAATAAAGGAAAAATTGTCGGCACAAAACCGCCGCTTACTCCAGATCAGGTGAGTCTTTTGAAAATGAGACTCAAAGAAACAGGGGTATTGCGTGATCTTGTGTTGTTCTATCTTGCTATTGATACATCACTTAGAGGTTGTGATTTAGTGAAAATTAGGATTTCTGATGTAATGAAAAATCTTGAAGTACAAGACAGCATAACTATTCAACAGCAAAAAACAGGCACTAAAGTTACCGCATGCATTACTCCAAATACAAAAGCTTTGATTAAAAAATTTATTGAGACTTTTGATAAAAAATGGGATGATTACCTGTTTACTCCCTTAAAAGGTAAATCACTGCATAAACCTATTTCGGTAAATCAATATAGGGCGTTAGTAAAAAAATGGTTTTCTATGGCCGGGCTGAACCATATGAAATATGGCACTCACTCTTTGAGGCGTACTAAAATAAGTCTAATTTATAGGAAAACGGGGAATCTGCGAGCTTGTCAAAAATTGCTTGGACATTCCAATATTCAGCATACGGCTAATTATTTAGGCATAGAAGAAGCCGAAGCTTTGGAGGTTGCTAGAGGAATACATATCTAAACGCGGCACTTTTTAAGGCATACTAAAGTTAAGGGTACTAAAATAAGTCTAATCTATAGGAAAACGGGAAATCTGCGAGCTTGTCAAAAACTACTCAAAAAAATTCTTTGGACATTCCAATATTCAGCATACGGCTAATTATTTAGAGGATAGAAGAAGAAGAAGCTTTGGAGGTTGCTAGAGGAATACAGATTTAAACGATTAGAACATTGTCAGATGGCAGTAAAGCAGGAGAAATAGTTATAATGTTAATTTTGGGAGTTTTATTAGGTTTTATCTTCGTTGCATTTGGAGCATATGCAGAACATGGATTGTGCGAAGCTTTATCATCTACCTTTCGGTATTGCTTGATATGACTACTCTTTTGAACGTAACACCATTAGGTGGTATGATTATTATGGCATCTTGGCTGCTGCTTTTGGTGAGGAAAAGAATATGAGGAAAAAATGGATTATGATTGCTGCAATTATTGGAATTATTCTTATCGGTGCAGTTGCTGTGGGGCCTATTATGAGTGATGTCGAAACACCAAACTATGAGGTGGTTACAGCCGAGAATAATATTGAGGTTAGGGAGTATGATCCCATGATTATCGCAGAAGTCCGGATGAATGGGCGGCGCGAAGATGCTATTGGCGACGGGTTCCGTTTACTGGCAAATTACATATTCGGAAATAATATGGTTAAACAAGGTATTGCGATGACTGCTCCAGTGCAACAGCAACAAGAAGGTAATGCTTGGCAAGTTAGCTTTGTTATGCCTTCAGAGTATAGCATGGATGATTTGCCCAAACCGGTTAATGACCTTGTTACACTCAAAAAAATTCCGACTAAAAAATTCGTGGTAATTAAATTCTCTGGCACTAACTCTGATGAAAATATGAAGCAACACGAAGAAAAATTGATGGAATATATCCAATCCAAAAATCTATCAGTAACAGGTTCTCCAAAATACGCCTTTTATAATCCCCCATGGACATTGCCACCTATGCGTCGAAACGAGATCATGATTGAAATTCAAGAACAATAAAGTTCGGTTTCCAATGAATCCCAAACATGAATCCCAAACAGGGATTCGAACTCAGAGGGGTTCAAGATCTCCATCCAAGATCTTCATCCAAGATCTTCATCCAAGATCTTCATCCAAGATCTTCATCAATGTCCCGAACATCTTTGAAAACGGATACATTTTTCGTGATTTAGTAAATTAAGCTGGTTATCTTTGTCATATCTAAGATGTGTAATCGTATGTCGTCATTACACTTATTTCATCGCTATCACAATTATAAATCAGCTATAAATCAGCAGATCATTGCCTTCCCATATTGAATTCACGTTTTAATGGCTTGCCGTATTTGATAACGATTCTGACTCTTTGGCCTTGCGGAAACATATAAAATCGGCAATTTTTTAGGCGGTTATTACTAGCAACCAAGTCATCTAATTCGCCTAAGCTATCTACATTTGTGAATAGTTTTAGATTATATTTAGACATCGCCAACCTCCTGTCTCGTTGTTACAGGGTTGGCTCGGTGTCTACACCCGAGCAAACGTGCAAGACCTTCCCAATTATTTTAAGTTCATCGATTTATTCGGCAGTCCCGTATGTCCAGGTTTTTTTCGTTTTTGCGTTTGTTTGAACCACTCGTCTCACCGGCCTACAGTGAGTTTTCGCCAGTCCCAGTTAAATGTGCCAGCTTGATTGAAGCATCCCGGGCACAAAAACGTGGCTTGGGCATAAGTGATTTTTCACCAGATGCATGATTTGAGGATAAGGCTGGCAAGGACAATGCCTTTCCTGATCTCGCAACTGAAGACCTGACGAGCCGCGATCATCAAATCGATCTAGCAGATGCCGCCGCATTTGGTGTTGCTGCTGGTTGATTTGCGGACGCTCTCCATCAGTGAAATCTCCCGCAAGATCAAAATTCCACGCGGAGCCCTCTACGGAACGCTGGCCGAGTGGCTGGGCAACGCGAAGCAATTGCTGTCTTTGGTTTTGGCTAGATGATTAGTTTATCGAGATCAACAAGTCTACCATCAGCTTCCGAAGATCATGTAATTGTTTCGAAGTCAGCAAAACAACGAAACCCGCTAGCCCAAGAATTGACGGAAGAGCGCTCAAGAAGGCGTACATATAATTCTAATTCAAATATTATAAGGACTTGAAAAATTTAACGACAAGATTTACCAAGTTTAACACCATGCTTCAATTTCTCTGATTTTCGTACCAGATCATAATATCAGCCATGATTGAATTTACAAGAAAAAAGAGGAAACATGAGGAACGTAACACAAAATGGAGTGGAGTTGATTAAAAGGTTCTAGGGCTTCTCTTTGGCCGTTTGTTTTTGCCCTGCAGGCTGCATAGGCTACGGTCATGTGGTCAAAGGTTTTGCTTTTGGATATATTTTGTTGACCTTGTAAGTAGCCTTTATAAACTGCTGTTGCCATTAACAAAATTAGGTCGTAAATGACCTGATTTGTTGTACAAATGCTTACGGAAATAGAAAAAATAAAAACGATAATTGCCTTTCTCGTAGTAGAAAAACTATGACGACATTAATTGGAATTCCTACTGGGCTTTTTATCACTCGCATTTCTGGAGCTTTTGAAAATATGGCGTGACTATGCTAACCATAAACGTAAACATGAGTTGGTTACTTTGAATCGGCAGATGAATGCTTAACCCCAAGACCAAACTCCAAGACCAAACTCCAAGACCAAACTCCAAGACCAAACTCCAAGACCAAACTCAGCGTTAGGAAAAACCACAGTTGCAAGCAGATGTAAAAAAAGCAAGGCGCTCTATATTCCTGTCCTCCGGCCCACAGATGTCAAATGGATGAAGAATCTGCGAGCTAGTGTGTCCGTTTCTCATCTACGGTATTTATGAGGTACAGGCTGAAGAGCTTTTGCGCCAAGATGTCATGATTACTGAGCGAGCTGTTCTCCATTTGATTGATGTTCCATTTACCGATGGCTAGTTTGATGCTCTGGTATCTTTCACTTGCAATCTCGGCAGTAGGGCACTCCAACGCTCAACTTTGCACTGTAAAATTAACCGCGAGGAACACGGCGAAGTGTCTGATAAATTCATGCGCTGGCTGGGCTCAAGCTAGATGGCTTAATTAGGAGACGTCATTTTGAGGTTTTTCTGAAACTAGAACGCTTTAGCTTATTATTCTTCCCAAATTTTCCAGCCTACACCTTTAAATTTTTCAACAAATGCCGCAATCTTTTCTAAAACGCTTCGTTTCTTAGATAAATATTGCGGATTTAGCGGGCTCATTTTGGGTAAAATCTCATTCAACTCTGTACCATTATCACTGGCAAATTCGCTTTTAATTGAGGCGGTGAGATAAAGCTTTGCGGCTTCTGCGTTTAGATTCTCTGCATTAATAAGTTCCTCTGCCTCGCGTTTTTGCTCTTTTTTTGCGAAGATGTAGAAGGCTTCAATCACGCTGGCCATGTCCTCAAATTTATCAAGATCCGTTTGATTGATAAAATCAACCAGCAAACTCTCTTTAGCACGGTTACCAATGCTAGCTCGAATCATGCGACGTATATTTTCAATTAGTGCTGTTTTGTCTTTCACTTTCTTATTGTTTTCAAAAATCTGTTCCAAAATGTAATCTAGATCAATTTCTTGAGATTTTA
Organism: Astropecten irregularis; assembly: GCA_963971285.1. Taxonomy (NCBI): domain Eukaryota; kingdom Metazoa; phylum Echinodermata; class Asteroidea; order Paxillosida; family Astropectinidae; genus Astropecten; species Astropecten irregularis. The sequence goes on along the minus strand of CAXARH010000056.1, from coordinate 79,053 downwards.
GCAAATCGATCTCGAACACCACATCATCCCAATCGATGGTAGATTTTTCTTTATCATCGGCGTTTTTTTGTTTTATTAGCCAATCTCGGATATCGTTATAAGTGGATCGGTAATCTTGGATTTTACGCTCAGCTGGCATCTTAACGGATTTAAGGATAGTTAAATCATCTTCACTCAAGTGATGTTTTACCTTAAATGCCTCCATTGCCTCTTCATCTTTTATATCGACGTTTTGCAAGGCTTTCAAGCTTGCAAATTCATCATAGTTTCGAAGTACATTTTCTATGCGCAAATATTCACCAAAGAGTGTGACAAATTCTTTTTTATCAGTTTCTTTAGCAATTTTATCCGGATTAGGGAAGCGTTTTTCTAATTTCTTCACCACATCTATAAATCCGCGCTGTGCTTCCCCGGTTTTTGTATCTCTAAAGCCTTCCATGTACTCCTTATAGCTTTTTTCGAGTACAACATTTTTGGTATTTTCATCGCCAAAGAGTTTGATGGCCTCGATGGTGGGCTGCTCTAAATCGCGAAAAGTGATAATATTGCCAAATGTTTTAGTAGCATCATAAATACGGTTAGTGCGTGAATAAGCCTGTATTAGGCCGTGGTAACGCAGATTTTTATCCACGAATAGAGTATTAAGTGTAGGTGCATCAAAGCCGGTTAGGAACATTCCCACGACAATCAGCAAATCTATTTCCTTAGCCTTGACACTTTTTGCTAAATCGCGATAGTAGTTTTGAAACTCACTGCTATCGACACTAAAATTAGTTTGAAATAAAGAGTTGTAATCATTTATAGCCTTGGTCAAAGCTTCTTTTTTACTTTTATTCATGGCGGAGATATCAAAACTTTCATCTTCAATCTCGCCCACGGCATCTTGCTTTTCATTAGCTGCGAAAGAAAAGATGGTTGCTATTTTAAGTTTTTTTTCACTATCTGCTTGTAATTTGTTAAGCGTTTCGTAATAAAGCTTAGCTGCGTCCACGCTGCTTACGGCAAACATAGCATTAAACCCTTTATTACCCCCTTGCAGACGATGAGTTTTACGCCGATAGTTATCTAGGATGTACCTTGATATTTCTTTAACCCGCTCCGGGTGTAACAGATTTTTTTTATTTTTAGCAGCATTTAGTTTTTCTAAATCTTGCTCGGTTTCAATATTTTTGAATTTTGGTCGTGTATCGTTGTAGTCTACCTTAAACTTAAGCACTTTTTCATCACGAATAGCATCGGTTATGACGTATGAATGTAGTTCGTGTCCGAACACGCTCGCAGTTGTCTCTGCTCCTGAGGCATTTTGCGGAAAAATCGGCGTTCCGGTGAAACCAAATTGATAATATCGCTTAAACTTCTTTTTTAGGTTTTTTTGTGCTTCTCCAAACTGGCTTCGATGGCATTCATCAAATATAAAAACGACTTGTTTTTTATATACGGTCAAATTTGCTTCGCTTTTCATTAGGTTATTAAGCTTCTGAATTGTGGTTACGATAATTTTATTATCTTCTTTATGTAAGTTACGCTTTAGTTCTGCAGTGCTAATAGATCCATTTACGCTATCTGGTGAGAATCTTTGATATTCCTTCATAGTTTGGTAGTCTAGGTCTTTTCTATCTACTACGAAAAAAACCTTATCGATAAAGTGCTTTTCTGTTGCTAGTCGAGCTGCCTTAAAGCTAGTGAGTGTTTTACCCGAGCCGGTAGTATGCCAGATATATCCTCCGCCTTCGGGTTTACTCCAATTCTTGGCATTAAAGGAGCTCTCTATCTTCCATATAATTCGTTCAGTTGCGGCAATTTGGTATGGTCTCATTACTAGCAAGTTATTAGTTGTATCAAAAACGGAGTAATTTATTATCACATTAAGCAAGGTATTTTTTTGGAAGAAAGTTGCGGTAAAGTCTTTTAGGTCTTTAATTGGTATATTTTTGCACTCGGCCCAATTTATGGTAAAATCGAAGCTATTTTTATCTCTTTTAGTAGTGTTAGCAAAATACCGTGTATCTGTTCCGTTAGAGATCACGAATATCTGGATAAATTTATAAAGCGAGTTTTTGCTATTGAAGCTTTCTTTGCTGTAACGATGTATTTGATTAAATGCTTCACGAATAGCGACTCCTCTTTTTTTGATTTCGATATGTACTAAAGGCAATCCGTTTACTAAAATGGTTACATCGTAACGATTAGCATGAGTTCCGGTTTGTTCAAATTGTTTAATTACCTGGACTTTATTTTTAGGAATATTTTTTTTATCAATTAGGTAGATATTTTGTATACGTCCATTATCAAAAACAAAATCGTGAATATAGTCCTCGTGAATTTTTTTTGCTTTATCGGTTATTTTATCGCTTGGTTTATCTAAATAACTTTCGACAAATCTTATCCACTCATTATCAGAAAACTTTATATTGTTCAAAGTTTGCAACTGCACTCGCACATTTTCTAGCATTGCTTTTTGTGTTGTTAGCTTTGGTAAAAATTGATATCCTTGCTTGCTTAAATCGTTAATAAGTTCGTTTTCCAACTCCTTTTCGGTTTGGTATTTTTTTTCAATCTTCCACTCACGAGTATATTTATCTAGTACAATAAATTGGTTTGCCTCAGCGATAGTTTTAGTTTGTTCTCTCATATTTTTTCTTATGTTTTTGGTATCCATAATTCTTGCTCAAGTGTTCAAGCAAAAACTTCACTGTTTGCTTTTCAGGGTCGGTTGGTTCTGCAATCTCTTCATTCGACAATTTTGAATGGCTACTAAATTGAATAATTCGGTTAAAATAAAGCTTTTTCTCATCTGGCAAAAGTTCTTTCCACTTTTCGTACCCAAGAAAACTAGCAGTTTTTTCATAGAGGTTACGCAATAGCATAAAATGGTAACGTTGCACGTTATTTTGCTTTATTGCTTGTTCGATTAGATTTTTAATATGCAAGTGATATGCAAAAGCCGTGTTTGCAGCACCTTTTTTTTCTTCAAGCTCGAAGCTTCCATCATCCAAGCGACTTAAAATATAACCGCTATTTAGATTTAGTTCGCTATAAAGCACATTATAAAAAAGTGGGCTGTGCGTTGTTATGATGAATTTCAGGCTAGATGGAGCAGATTTAATTAAATCTGCCAAGTTGACTGCTAGCTCAATCAAATGATTTTCATCTAGTGACGTTACAGGGTCATCAATAAACACATATTTCAGCTGGTTAAATTGCTCTGTTTCTCGCTTGTCTGGTTCAGGTTCATTAAGAATCTCAATAGCTTGATCTAGCAGGGCGTAAAAGATGCTCCAGATAAACCAGCTCTCTTCGCCTTTGGATATTTTGAGATTACCTGATTCTGTATCATCTCCAGTTTTGATTGAAAAAGTTACTTGTGTAAACTCCTTGTTAAACCTAGGTGTTATCTTCTTATTGGTATAGTGCTGGAAATTATTTATGATATTACTATCTTGCCCTTGTTCTTTCAAAATCCAATCTGTAAATTTATTTGGCTGGATTTTGAGTTTTGGCTCAGCATCTAGTTCCAAATCGTTATCCCAATAAAACAAGTCTTCAGTGAAAGCGTTGTAATAAAGGATTTTAGTGTACGATAGCTCCGTTTGCTTTTCGGCATCGTCATTTTTATTTTCGGTATCGATCATTTGCTTGAATTGTTTTGACAGTTGTGTTTTACCTGTTCCATTAAAGGCATAAATCAATTGCGACTTTTGCTGCGACTTTTGTGACTTTTGCTGCGACTTTTGTGACTTTTTATTTTTATCTTTTAACTTATCTTCTAACTTCTGTGCTATCTCTTTTAGTGTGTTGCTCATTTTATTTTGCTTGTTTTGTTATTTTTTCAGTTTTTTTGAAATTGAGTAGTTTATCTCGGTAATAATTGTATTGTTTTTTTCTTAGTTCAATTTCTTTTGGTAACCCTTCTTCAATTGCGTTAGTTAGTGCGTTGAAATTGTCTAGTATGTTTACGATTTGTTTTTGTTCTTCGATTTTCGGGACGGGGATTTGGATTTTTGACAAATCTTTGGCGGAGACATCAATTACCTTTGTCCCTTTTGCATAGGTTCGTTTTGATTTTTCAAATGCGGTCGTTTGTGTAAAATATGCAAAATACATCCCCAAAATGTTTTTTCTTGGTTTGAAGATAGTAGCATGCCCACCAGTTACGGCTTGTTCTTTCCCAAAATAGACCAACGACGTACCTACATCTTCAACATTTTCGCTTGTGTTAGTTATCACGACATCGCCTGTGTTGACTTTTTTTAGGGTTGCAGCAGTCTCATGCGAAACAAATGAGATTGTAGATGTAGTTGATAGACCGTAGTAGGTGTAAATCTGCCCATAGTGGATTGCAGGAACTCCGGTTTCCGTGAAGTCTTTTTTTGGCAAGCCATTTCCACGGACTAGCTCCCCAAGCTCCCCCAGGTTTTTCCATTGCACTTCGCTTTTATCAAAAGTGAGGAGTTTATCACGATAATAGTTGTATTGTTTTTTGCGTGCGTTAAGCTCTGTGTTAAGCTCTGTGTTAAGCTCGGCAGTAAGGGCGGTAAATGCGTCCAAAATACGTACAATATGTGCTTGAATCTTAAGCGACTTATTAGAATCTTCAGGGCAAGGAATCGGGATATCTATTTCAACCAATCTCCCTTTTGTTAATTTTGCACGACTTCCACCAGATAAAAATGGTCGGAAGTTCATATTTTTGAGATAGTGAAATAGGAATCTATTATTCAAAACGCTTTTTGCTTTGATAACATGGACATGGTTATTTGCCCAAAATCTCCCCTCAGTGTATTGAATAGAGTAATTATCTAAATCTGCCGAGCCATCTTCAGCAATCAAGACATAATTTCCCTCATGAGTATATCCTTCAACATAATCTTGAATATTATTTGCCCCGTAGTAAGGTGTTTTTCCGGGTATTCTTGAGTTTGATGCAACAGGTTTTCTTTTGTTATTGGCAATCTCACAGACAGCTTCAAGCTTCTTAAACTCAACACTAGCGCCATCAAGAAGTTTTTTAATGTAACCAAAATCGCCCATGCTTCAAGCTCCGATCATTCTTTAAGCTTTGAAATAATATCATCAAGATCGCCGCGGAGACGAGCAATATTTTTAACCGTTGTTTTAAGCTCAGCATTAAGCTTGGTAATATCAATAATTTCGCGGGTGTCTTTAGCTTCAACGTAAGAGCTAACCGACATGTTATAATCTTTGGCAACAACATCTTCACGCGCAACGCATTTAGCTACGTGATCGATATTGTCTTTTTTGTCGAATATACCCAAGATCTTGTCAATATGCTCATCAAGCATCACGTCATTATTGGTTTCTTTTTTGAAAAATTCTGCACCGCTAGCATCAATAAACTGGATTTTTGTATCGGTTTTATTTTTGGTTAGCACTAAAATCGTCACCGCAATAGAAGTGCCGTAAAACAAATTAGGAGCGAGGGAAATAACCGCTTCAATATAGTTATTATCAACCAGATATTTGCGGATTTTCTGCTCAGCACCGCCGCGGTAAAAAATACCCGGAAAGCAAACAATCGCCGCACGGCCTTTGCTAGATAGATAATTAAGCGAATGCATAACAAAAGCAAAATCGGCCTTAGATTTAGGAGCAAGAACACCGGCAGGGGCAAAGCGATCATCGTTAATCAAGGTCGGATCATCAGAGCCAATCCACTTAACCGAATAGGGCGGATTCGAAACAATAGCATCAAAGGATTTTTCATCATCAAAATGCGGATCGATAAGCGTATCGCCAAGCTGGATATTGAACTTGTGGTAGTTGATGCCGTGCAAAAACATGTTCATACGCGCTAGGTTGTAGTTAGTGTGGTTGATTTCCTGACCAAAAAAACCATCTCCAACAATATGGTTACCAAAAAGCTTTTTAGCTTTAAGTAGCAAGGAGCCGGAGCCGCAGGCAGGATCATAAATTTTATTCACTTCGGTTTGTTTATGCATAGCAAGTTTAGCAATGAGTTTTGAGACATATTGCGGGGTAAAGAATTCACCGCCCGATTTACCGGCATTAGCAGCGTATTTAGAAATAAGGAACTCGTAAGCATCACCGAATAGATCAATCTTACTACCATTAAAATCTTCAAATTCCAGCTTCGCCACACCTTTAAGAACGTCGGCAAGGCATTTGCTCTTTTCTGTAACCCCGCTACCAAGGCGATTGCTTGTTATATCGAAATCCGCGAACAAGCCTTCGATTTTGCGTTCAGAAGGGTAGCCATTAGCAGAGCTTACAATAGAGGTAAAGATTTTGTTTAGATCGGTGTTTAGGTTGTCATTGTCATTTGCGTTTTTGACGATATTCACGAACAGCTGGCTTGGGTAGATGAAGTAACCCTTGGTTTTGATGCTATCGTGTTTGAGATCTGGCGTAATAAAGGCATCAGACATATTAGCGTAGTCGATGCTATCATCATCCCCTTTCATGTAGTCGGTAAAGTCTTCACTAATAAAGCGGTAAAACAAAGTACCGAGAACATATTGCTTAAAGTCCCAGCCATCGACAGCACCGCGAACTTTATTGGCTATATGCCAGATATTTTTTTGTAGTTTTTTACGTTGTCCGTTGCTTGTCATCATGATGATAGAAAATAATTGACAATCAATGAAAATGCAAGTAATTTGATGGGGGAAGAATAAATTTCCGGTTTCAAAACATTTCGATGGTTGGATGAATATGATGGAAAATAATAATGAGAGGAAAATATGAAAAACAAACTGAAAAACCTTTACAAACATCTGATTGAAGAAAAAAAACACGAAACTGAAGATTGGCATGATGGCTATAGTAAGTTTTACAAGAAAGTCGAAGAAATACGTAAACGCATCGGATCAGGTAAAGGATTATCTTCCAAAAGTGATGATGATAAGGCTTTCCTTAAAAAGCTCCTCTATGAAAAAGATAACAGGATTGCTGCTCGCGGTCAGTCGGTTTGAGCGAGGAGAATTTTCAGTTATTTATCAAAAACGAGGGTTTTATATCCGCACTGGAAAAATTCATCCTCGAGCCCAACAAAGGAAACTTCGACAAATTTGAGGCCGCATGGTCTGATCAAGGCAAGTCAAACAATCCGTTACTTGTCAATCGTGTGGCAGCAGCCTGCACGCTCAAAGTTTCCACAACAGCTGATTACGGAAAATTCAATCAGGTATTCAAATGGCTTATAAGTGAGAAAATTATCTATAAATATACAGCAGAAAAGGATCAACAAGATTGGTTTTCAAAAAACATTTTCTTGATGGAGTTCATCAAAAAAAAGTTTAAAGATGAGCTTAAGGAGGAAAAAACGGACGAGTTTTACCTAAGCCAGTTTGTTTGGTTGCTGTATGAGCATATCTCCAATCCATTCAGCCTTAAAAAACAGATCGTTAAATACGGTGCTCCTGGCACCGGAAAAACATATCAAGCTCGCCAACAGACCTCTTCGTTGTTTGATATATGGAAAGATGAGTTTGCTCCGAACAGCAGCAGTTTTAAGCACGAAAATCAGATTCAGCTGATACAATTCCATCCTTCTTTCAGTTATGAAGATTTCATAGAGGGTTTACGCCCTGTTTTGGATGGTAATGGAGCAGTGCAACTGAAGTTGCAAAATGGTATTTTCAAGGAATTTTGCCGAAAAGCTGGAAAGTGGGAAATTGATGTTTACAAACATGGTATTGAGAAAAACCTTAAGAAAGATTGGGAAAAAATTACTATTGGTGATCTTAGTAAATATGAAGGAAAATTATTAGGAGAACACTGGAAGTACATATTCGAAATATCAGATGAAAAAAAGCTCGTATCTGATGTTGTGCCGCCATTTTTCTTCATAATCGATGAAATAAACCGAGCCGAGTTGTCGCGGGTTTTTGGTGAGCTTATGTATTGCCTGGAATATCGAGGCGTCAAAGGCTTTATTAAAACCCAATATACCAATTTGAATAACAAAGACACCTGCATGATCCAGATTGCTCAGGAGAAGCAGATTGCTCAGGAGGAGTATCGGTTTTTCATTCCAACTAATGTCTATCTGATTGGCACGATGAACACCATTGACCGAAGCATAGAAAGTTTTGACTTAGCTCTTAGACGTAGATTCATCTGGGAAGAAGTGAAGCCGGATATGAAAATATTGAAATACCATCTGAATCAGGACTATAAAAAATGGGTTAAACTTGCGGACAATCTTGAAGATCTGAACGCCAAGATAACAGATGAACCATTGCTAGGCCATGATTATCAAATCGGGCATTCCTATTTGATGAATTTGAAGTATGATAAGAACCTTACATTAGTAGAAGTAAGAAAGCGGGTTTGGGATGACACCATTCGGCCTTTGCTGCAAGAATACCTACGCGGTAGCGGCAAGGAAGCTGATCTCATAGGTTCTTTCAAAAAAGAATTCGGGATTGAAGCGTGAGCCCTTACGATTTTACCAAGGGGAAACCTTCAGAGTGGTTCTTGGGTCTTTTAGATAACCAGTCTTATGTGGTCGATGAAGGCATCTTGAAAAATAGGCCTTTGAGTAAACCGATCGACCTCAAACCAAAGGATTGGGGATTTGTGAATTCGGTTTCTCGTGATGTCGAAAAAAAACTGAAAGACAATACTGATGCTTCACCAGTCCTTTTTAATGATAAAGATTATGAACACAATACCGATGACAGCTTTATAAGTGTAACCGGAACCGATGCCGAAAACTTCACCCTTAATACGGGCAATCTTATTGGCTTTGTTAAGCAGGGCAAGTATTGCTTGAATATAAGCTCCCGGTTTGGCGATGCTTTCCTTCGGTACATTATTGCCGATGCCGATGGATTTCTTGAGATGAAAGATATTGGCGGAGAAAGCCGCGATGATGGTTACAAGTGGCTTCTTGCATATCTTTGGAATATCAAACTCAAAAAAGCTTACCGGCTAGGTCTGCCTAAGAGCTACGTCACGAAAAATGATCGGACTTCGCGCGTTCGCGGAACAATCGATGTAGTTGACTATTTCCAAAACAATATTTTTGGAAAATATTTGTGCTCTTATCGCGAACACAGCTATGACAATCCCGCGACCTCACTTTTTATCAAAGCTTATGAGGCGGTTAAGGCGGTTAAGGCGGTTAAAGATTACTCTTTTTGCCATAGTACGAGGAATATCTACAACGCGTTGCTTACCGCAAATCAGGGGGTAAAAAGATCCAAAAAGGAGATCTTGCAAACAAAGCATTTCACTAATCCATTCTACAAAGATTATAACGTGCTGATAGATTTATCAAAAAAAATTATACGTCAGCAGGGTTCTGATTTTGACTCCGAGCAGGATTCGAGCGCATTTCTTTTCGATATATCGATGCTTTTCGAATACTTCATCCGAAAGCTTATTAAACGAGCTGGGGTACCTCTACTCAGTAAGTCTGAGTCTGATAATCTCTATGAAATACCGACCGGTGCTTTTGGAAGTTACAACAAGCGTAAACTTAAACCTGATCTTGTCTTTGAGGATAAGAGCGGTCTTTACGTCTTTGATGTAAAGTATAAATACTTTGATCCGCAATTCGGGGTTAAGCGCGAGGATCTTTTTCAATTGCACACATACATAGGTCAGTATGGGAATAGACGTCAGTATGGAAATGGAGCATCAATAAAGGGTTGTGGCTTCGTTTACCCGATATTGGATAAAACACAAGGTTTAATTTCCGATACTATCTGTCAACAAGGACGGAAGATTCCGTTTCATGTTCTTTTCCTAAAAATTCCTTCAGAGGAGTCCTCATCCTTTAATATTGAAATGCAGGAACAATGCACGCAGTTTATATGTAGGCTAAAAAAATATGTGCTTAAATCTATGATAAGCGTAGAGGATTAGATCCGGGAGATTAATGCAATCCTATCTTTTAGAGCAAAGACACTAACCACCGACAATATAGCAAAAGAAGAAAACGCTATTACCTTACTCATGGTTACTCTCCATTATATATATTTGCTAGTTTTACGCTTGTTAGCGTGGGATTTCGTGGGATTTCGTGGGATAGTAAATACTCATAACCAGATATTTTTCTTATACAGAATCTTGGCGGCTTCCTGTATTCCCATGTCCAAAGATTATTTTCTTTCTTAATATATTTGTTTTTTTTAAACCACTCTCCAATACATTTCCTACGTAACTCAGCACACGGTTTCTTTGGTTTCCAAAAACTATTGGAGCCGGTGCTTTTAATAATAATAGGATCATAATATAACGTCTTATTCTCTTCTAACCAATCTCCAACATCTTTGATATTTCTACATTTTTCCTGAAAGGAAGAGTTGAATTCAGTAGGAAGATATAGATAGACAGCTCTCTTAGTTTCTTTAGCTTCCTTGAAATGCTCATCACGATCTTCTCTAGACATTCTTAATCCATAAGTTCCACCTTTCCAGGCACTTACATTAAACTTACACATAATAGCTCCTAAAATTTCCAAAAATCCTACTTCCATACTTTGCAACTATAATATCTGCTATTTGACTCTCAGTTACGTTGCCTCCCATTATAGCAAAAATAGCTTCTAACCGGGCATCATCACCAAATATTTTAGTTAACTTTGCACTACCAAATCTTATCAAAACATCCCTTATGTCCCTTATGTCAAGCTGCGACATAAAACTTTAATATCCCACGCATTTTATAATTTTACTTCTGTTTCAAAATCATAAAGCAATTTATGATATTTACAACATATTTATTCTACAATAGATTTGTACGTTTTTATTTGCTCATCAGTTCCTTCTTTTTCAATAAGAGCGAGTAAGGCTTTTTCAAATACGGTGTGATCGTAAAGATCTAAATGGTAGCCGATATCATAAAAAAGCTCTCTGATTGCAGGACGGCATTTCAAACCGAGTTGTTCGGTAAAAGGCGATCTTTTACGTAATCGAGTTTTGGCATGCAATAATTTTTGATTTCTCTCTTGATTTCTTTCTTGATTTTCCTCCTGGCTTTTTTCTCTACTTTTATCTCTACTTTTATCTCTGCTTGGAAACCCAGAAAGTTCGGAAATTTTCCTAACCATAGATTTATCTATTTTATCTTTTTTCGTTTTTTTCTTTACTACTAGTTCGGTTATACTGATTTCGTCATCATCTAACCCTAATGTTGGTCTTTCTTTACCCATGATTTCATCTCCTTTTTTGTTGTAGGTTTTTGATTTTTCTCAAGACTTCATTTGTGTAGGCTCTAGAGTTAGCAATGGCCTTATCGAGTCCTGATACGTGCTTCGTATCGAGTTCATGCAAAAGTCCTCCAAACGAACGTATCGCCCGAAACGCTTCACGATCTGTAAGAGCAGTTTCAAAAATTGGCACGCCTGCTGTGTGAAATTCTTTGATTATATGTTTGAGCGTGCGCGGTTGTACTGCCGGATTCGTTCTCGTAAATAATATTCCGAAAGGAATGTTGCGCTTGAGTAATTTAGATTGGTTTCTGATTAGTTTTATTGTTTTTACCGCTTCATCGGCATCATCTTGTGAGCCTTGGCAAAGAATAATAACGTAATCAGCACGTATTATTGCATTAGCAACGGTCGCACTTGCGGTGCCCTCGAGATCCACAAGAACATAACCACTTTTTTCTTCAGCCTCTTCGATATCATCTACAATACTGGTTTCGTCGGCTTTTTCGATAACATGGAGATTTTGTAAATCTTCTTTTAGTGCCCATTTAGCGCTATGTTGATTTGGATCAGCATCTACGAGTGCAATTTTAACCCCGACTTTTTTTGCTCTTCGGCAAAGTTCGCTTGCCAAAATTGTGGCCGCAGTAGTTTTTCCAGCCCCTCCTTTAGACGAAGCGAAAACTATAACTGGCATAAAATTATCTCCTTTATTACTTGAATTATTACTTGAATTATTACTTGAATTATTACTTCAATTTATTAGCTATTAGTTAGCTAGCAAATAGTTAATAGATAGCTAACTAATAGCTAAATACTATCTAGATAGCAATAAAAAATCTGCTTTTTATTTATTACTTTTATTCATTACCTGGCTAAAACGAGAAGGATTTGCAAGCAAGCGTTTTAAGCCCCGTACAAGCACGTTTATTTTTTTGTGCCCCCTAACGCCAAAATAATTTTTTATAGCAGTCTTATAGCAATCTGTGGGCAAATTAGCTAGGTTTATGAGGGTGTTTAGATGTTATTTTATAAATATTCATCTCAAAATTGATACACATGCAAACACACAGATCAATCAAACACAAATAGCAATTCAAGACTCCAAAAACACTCTAAAAACGAAAGGGGCTCTCTGTCTATGTAATATTTTATAGCCAATCTAACAAAAAACACCCCCCCTACTTGAATGTTTATAACATAAAAGCTTTCAAAAGATGAAAACAGGTGCACTAATTTATCAAAACCTGCAACTACAATGATAGGCAGTTCGAACTCTGCGATAAATAAGATTGACTAGTCTCATATCAAGGACAAAGAAGTTATTTTGTGGCGTGACAACGAATAAAAGCTTTCAAAAGATGAAAACAGGTGCACTAATTGCAAAATAAGTACAACGGAGATCGTAAAGCGTTAAATGCAAACCACCTAACACGAAATTTTACCTATTTGCGACAAATGCGACAAAAACCAAGAAAAGCAATCAGAAAAGCAATCAGAAAAGCAATCAGAAAAGCAGCCTCAACATCTCTAGGCATTTCTAGGAGGCTCACTAATCCAACTACGCCGTTCATATTCAAATGCACGCTCAAGTGTTTTAATATCCTATTTTGCAAATTAAAAAATCAAATGCCTTTATTAAGCGTTTTAAGAGCTATACAAGCACGTTTATTTTTTTTATGTCCCCTAAACCAAAATAATTTTTTATAGCAGTCCACGGGCAAATTAGATAGGTTTATGAAGCTGTTTCGATGTTATCTTATAAAGATTTATCCTTTGCCGCGAATGCCGCGAAATTTCACCCATTTTTGTTTATTACCTATTATTACCTAGTTGAAAATTAAAAAGGAACAAAATTTGCAAGAAGGATTTACAAGCAGCATCTGATATAAAATCGATATAAATCTATGCCTGCATTAAGCGTTTTAAGACCCCGTACAAGCACGTTTATTTTTTTACGCACCCAAACACTAAAATAATTTTATACGGCAGTCTGCGAGCAAATTAGATAGGTTTATGAGGGTGTTTAGATGTTATCTTATAAAGATTTATCCTTTGCCGCGAAATTTTACCCATTTGCGACAAAAACCAAGAAAAGCAGCACCGGCATTCCTAGGAGGTTCACTAATCCTAACATCCCATCTTGGAGCTATTTTACGGGCTTTTTCATAGATTTCTTCATAGATTTCACTTCCTATTGCTTTATCTGCGATTGCTTCATCTGCGATTGCTTTATTTCCAACAGCTTCGTTTTTTTGTTTATTGATTGGTTGTTTATTAAACCTTATAACCTCGCGATTATTGAATATTACATAATCGTGTTCTTCTTTGTATATTACGTGATAATCAGGTAGATGATCGTTTCTAGCGAGTTCTTTTATTAAATATCTAAAATGTTTCAAAGGGCTTTTTGAACCTGATTTTTTCCATAGTAAATCTAGTTTTACAATCCATTGATTTTGATGGCCGCAGTGTTTTCTGGCAATCTCATAGACTCTTCTTTCGAGCGGTTTACGCAACCGAAAATAATCGCGATGCAATGTAAGTACTTTTTGCCGATCTAGAGCATCAAATACCCATTCAGATAGGGTTACCTCGCACCATAACAGCCGTCCATCAAAGCCAAATTTACGTGCTATAGCAGCAGAATCTATCAGGCCGAATGCATTAAAAATCTCCTCACCTTCGCGGCAGATGTTGGTACGAATTCTAGTTCCATCTAGTCGATCAAGTGCTTCACATAAAGAGGCGTAATCTTTACCGGAAGTGCCTCGATTAGTAAAAGTAAGCAGATCGCGAGCAATAATTCTTACCTTGCGCGAGATTTCCTCACCGCGATTTTTTCGGTTAATCAATTGAGATATGCAGTAAATCAAAATATCTTTATCATAAATGGTAGCGAGACCCTTTACGCTTGGCACTATTTCGAGCCAATTTCCGTTATGTTCGTATCGGCGCACTGATTTTTCTGGTTTTTTCGAAAGCGAATAAAAAGGATGTTCCATATGCGCCATAATATCTTTTAAGATGGCATCGGCGACATCGCATATAAATAATTTACTTTCGGGATAGCGTTCTTTTATCAGTGACTTTTTTCTCGATTTTGTTATCGATTTTTTATTATTGATAATTTTTTCCATTTTCTTTTTCTTCCATTTTCTTTTTCTTCCATTTTCATCCATTTTCTTTTTTTCCTTCTTTTTTCCTATAGAAGCATTAAAAAAGATTCGGGGTTTTAGTGACCGCTGATTTGCGAGATAATTTACAGATAGGTTTTCAATACATTTTCAAAATTTTCTTTTTATTTTCGTACGTTTTACTTTTTACCTTCAGCATGACTTTTAGCCTGTGGATAACTTCACTTTTAGCCTGTGGATAACTAGGATTTTAGTGACCGAGATTCGGGGTTTTAGTGACCGAGATTCGGGGTTTTAGTGACCGAAGCATGATTCAAATCCTTTATAGTAAGGCATTACAGCACCGTTTTTTAGGGCTTAACATGAGTCTAACACTATTTAACTCTAAGAAGAGTTATTTTTTTTTAAAATTTTAATCAAAAAATCGATAAAAATAATCAATATTATTATAAATATTCAATAAATGTTCAACTAATAAAGAAAAAATTTCTACTACCAAAACAAGTAAAACCTAATAAAATAATAGAGGATATTGAGATCCAATTTTACTGAATATTGTTACTGAATATTGAATATAATATTTTCTGCAATATTTTCTGTAATATTTTCAAAAACTACCAGCTAGCTAACTAATAGCTAATAAATTTCTATCTACTAGCTATTGGTTAGCTAACAAATAGCTATCTATAAAAAAAGGCGTAGAATAAGGCATAAGATAACATAAAATAAGATATTAAGAGAGCAGAATTTGTTAAAAAAACTTGAAAAATGTTCCGATTTGATCCGACTTGAAAGAATATAAATTCATCAAATGCATTTTTTTTAGGTTGCTTTTAGATTGTTATGTTGCAATCGCTGAAACTAAATTGAAATAATCTCAGCTAGTTTATTTGCTAACTTAATTCTAGCATGGATTTATGTTATTATCCGATTTATGATAGCTGATATGATTAAAGGATGAAAAAATTACTATAATATCAAAAAAATTGCTGCTGCTGCAACCTTCAGCAACGCGTGCAGTATCAGAAACAGCAGCTAGGCTAAGATCAAAAGGAATTGATGTTATTTCGCTTTCTACCGGTGAGCCCGATTTTATATCACCAAAACCAGCTTTCGAATATGCTCAAAAAGCTATGGCAAAAGGCAAAACAAAATATACTGCTACAGCGGGCATTACTGAATTACGTGAAGAAGTTATTAAATATTACAAAAAGCGTTTTGGATTAAATTACGATATCAAAAACGTAAGCATAGGTGCTGGTGCCAAGCCATTATTGTTTGAAGCTTTTGCTACTCTCTTGAATCCTGGTGATGAAGTTATATTAACCTCTCCGGCTTGGGTGAGCTACATAGAGCAAATACGTTTTTTTGCAGCTAAAGCGGTTATTATAAAAACTAACCCTAAAACATTTCAGTTTGATATAAAAGCAATTGAAAATGCTATAACATCGCGTACTCGAGCTTTTGTTTTGAACTCACCCAATAACCCCTCAGGTGTATTATTCAAGCAAGATGATATAGAAAAAATATGTCAATTGGCAATAAAACATAATTTTACTATCATCAATGACGAGGTTTACGAACGTATTACTTTTAGAGGTGAGTATCAAAATCCGCTTTGCTATGTTCCGAAAGCACGCGAGCATGTATTGAACATCAATTCCGTAAGTAAGACCTATGCTATGACAGGTTGGCGTATTGGTTTTGCTATTGGTCCTAGCGATATTATTAAACGCATGGTAATGCTTCAAGGGCATATGACTTCGGGGGCTAGCTCTATTTCGCAATGGGCGGCTCTTGGTGCTATGCGTGAGGCTCAAACAGAGGTAAGCGAGATGCTAGTGCAATATAAAAGCCGCGCTAAGCTAATAACTAGGTTACTGGACGATATGCCTTATTTGAAATATATAGCTCCTCAAGGTGCATTTTACGTTTTTGCTGATATTAGCTCCACAATAGGAAAGATAGTCGACAAAATTAAAATTACTGATGATATTTCTTTTTGCCAAATTTTACTTGAAAAATCTCATTTAGCACTGGTTCCCGGCACGGCTTTTTTGCAGCCTAATTATGTTCGGATATCCTTTGCCGCCTCGGAAAAAATAATAATAAAAGCTATGAAAAATCTGCATGATTTTCTTGCGGGTTTAACAGGGTAAAAAGGTTAAAAAGGAGTAGGAAAATATGAAGTTTAATATTAGACGCGTAGGTAAAACTCTGCAACATAATTTTTTTGGTTATTATAACAAGTCAAATTTTGCCAAAACGCGAAATTTATTGCTTAGTAATCGCGTTTCGATGCTAACGGGTGACCTAGACGGTACTGAAGTTGCTGAAGTGGGTTATTACGATCTTGAAAATGAAGATAAATTTCATAAACTAGGCGAAACAACTACTTGGAATTGGCAAATGGGATGTCAGCTACAATGGTTAGGACAAAAAGCTAATAAGGTGATTTTTAACACCCGGGCTAATATTCGCGCTAAACAAGAAAATATTTTTGCCGATTTTCGTGCAACTATTGTAGATATTGATAGCGGTGCAACTCGTGAACTAAATTTGCCTATCTATGTTATGGCGCCGAATGGCAAATTTGCCCTGACCTTGAATTATTCGCGTTTATTGGTAACACATCGCACTATAGGATATTTTGCAACTATAAAAGAGTCAAAAAAAGAGTCAAAAAAAACGCCGAAACTCGAACTTGCTCCTAAAAATGATGGTATTTATCATATGGATATTGAAACAGGCGTAACAAAACTAATTCTATCACTTGATGATTTACGCAATTTTAAGCCGGTGCCGTCGATGGATAAATCGATTCACTGGGTTACTCATATGGAGGTTAATCCTTCTGGTACTAGGTTTTTGTTCATACATCGTTGGACCGAGCGTGTTAAAGATGAAACCTGTTTTTTACATCGATTATTTACAATTAACGCAGATGGTTCTGATTTGCGGCTTTTAGAGTGTACAGATCACCATTTACCGCAACTGGCAAAAAATTTTGATAGCAAAAATATTGGAGTATTTGATTACGAAAAATCGGAATATCAAATTTCGCATCCGATGTGGAAATCAGATGCAGAAATTATTGTTTGGAGCCCTCATAATGGTAAAATTCACTATCATCTATACAATGATAAAACGGGCTCGGTAGCGGTTATCGGAGCTGGTATCCTTAACGAAAACGGGCATATGACTTACTCAAAAAATGGACGCTGGATCCTAACTGACACCTATCCCGATGCTAAAACTTATAAACGTGAATTATTTTTATTCGATACTAAAAACGATAAAATCGTTAATATTGGTTCTTTTTTTACCTTGAAAAATTTAGGTAAACATAATCGTTGCGATCTTCATCCGCGATGGAGTTTTGATAATAAAATGATCTGTATTGATTCAGTACACGAAGGAAGCAGGCAAATTTATATTATAGAAATAGATCTTATCTAACGCAAAATTTGCTATCTTGAAAATAATTGTTGTAATTACATAAATTTATGATAAACTATCTATGGATAGTTGACTAATTTAAGTTAAGTGAGGGTAGATTTGTGATAAGTTCGATTTTTAATAAGTATAGATTCATCCGGTTTTTTGTTGCTTTTGTAGCAATGTCGATGATGTTATTTTCACCGCCGGCTAAATCTGTTGCCGCTGATAAATTTCCTAACAAAGCCATTGATATTATTGTTCCGTTTAGCGTAGGCGGGGGCACCGATATTTGGTTGCGAGCGATTTCGGTTGCCTTAGCTAATAAAAAAAGCCTTAGAGTACCGGTAAATATTAGAAATATTCCAGGGGCGGCATCGCTTCGAGGAGCCGGGACGGGATTTAACGCTGAAGCGGACGGATATACGCTAACAGCATTTAATCCGCCATCGACGCCATGGTCTTGGTATCTTAATAAACCGCCATTTGATATCAAAAAATTTAAGGGAATAACCGTATATGTGCGTGAGCCGGGAATTATTGTCGCTCATCCTAAATCCGGCATAAATTCTTTTCAAGATATGATAAAAGCATATAATTCTGGCACAAAAAAAATAATTGCTTCGCAGCAAAAAGGCACTATTTGGCATATTGCCGCGGAATTGTTGAAAAAACGTAATAATATAAATTGGCAACAATATGTATCTTATAAAGGTACCGGGGATATTGTCGCAGCTATTTTGCGTCAAGAAGTTGAAGTCGGAATTATTACCGCCTCATCAGCTCTTGATAGCGTGAAAAATGGGCAACTAAAAGCTTTGGCGATTGTCGGTGCAACTGAAAGGCTGGGAAGCTATCCGGATGTTCCGACTATGAATGAGTTTGGACTTGATCCGCTAGAAGTATGCGTGCTGAGAAGATCTATTTATGCACCGGCGCAAATTGATGAAGAACATCGAAAAATTCTTGAAAAAGCATTGATCGAAGCACAAAATAATACTTTCGTACAAGCGCAATATAAGGCACTCAAACTTAAGCCCGCTTATGGAACAGGAGCAGAAGCAGAGCAAGCAATATTAGATGCAATCGAAGTGGCAAAAGAATTGAATCTAGAAGCAATCGTTAAATAATTACGATTTCAAAGCTCAGAGATTTCAGAGCAGCTGTAAAAAATCTTGAATAAGATAATTGGTATTTGGTGGGATTTGGATTGGGATTGGGATTAAGTGTGTGAGGTTTATTGATCATAAAATAACTATCGAAGAAATGATCTTTTCTTTAGTACTTGCAGTGTTTTTTGCGGTTATTTTTTTGGGAGCATGGCAGTTTAGTTACGATTCAGCTATTTTTCCGATTATGCTATCATCGCCTGCTTTAGTGTTGGTGACAATATACATATTTAGAGGCATGTTTCCGCCAGCATTTAACGCTATTATTGCAAATAATGATAAGTTTTCTATAGGAAAAAAACCAGAAAAATTAAATAAAAAAACCGAAAAACAAAATATCTCTTATTTCAAAGCCTATTTTGTCTTTGCATATACCGCTTTATATGCAGGGCTAGCATATCTATTAGGTTTTTATTTGGCTGCGGTAATCGCAGTTTTTATATATGTTTATGTCGTTAGAAAAAAGGTCAAATATATAATACCTGTTGCTATTTTTCTCATAATTATAATTTCGGGATTAACATATGTTTTTGATACAGCATTCGGATACCACTATTCTCAAGGTGCTTTATTAAAGTTATAAAAATGTAGTTTTATGTTTGCTCAATTTTTTGATAATCTGGCTTTAGCGTTCTCAATGGTTACTACTATTGAAGCGATTTTTTGGATTATACTTGGCACCGTAATTGGGATTATTATTGGGGCTATTCCGGGTATTGGACCAGCACTCGGAGCCGCTTTAGCATTGCCGTTTACCGTTTATATGGAGCCTTTATATGCACTGATTTTTATCATATCGCTATATGATGGCACTATGTATGGGGGGAGTATTCCTTCTATTCTTTTGAATACTCCGGGCGATGGATCTGCTGCTGCTAGTACTCTTGAAGGCTATCCGATGGCAAAAAAAGGACAAGCCGTTACCGCTTTGACTATTTCATCTACCGCTTCCGCTACGGGTGGGGTAATAGGTGATATGATCGCTATTTTTGGCTCTGTTTTTATGTTACCTTTTTTGTTGCTTTTTGGCACTCCTGAATATTTTATGCTTGGCATATTCGGAATTATTTTAGTGTCGCTGATATCTAAAGGAGCGTTTTATAAAGCTTTGATCTCAGGTTTATTAGGGCTTTGTATTACGGTTATTGGCATTGCGCCGGGGAGCTCTGCGGATGTTCGTTATACTTTTAATCTATTAGAATTATATGATGGGGTATCGTTTCTTCCCGTATTGTTAGGTTTATTTGGCATTGCGACTATGGCAAAGCTTTTTTCCGAAAATACAGGACAAATCTCGAGTATAAAAACACTAGGCGGGAGTCGCTTGGAGGGCATTAAAAAAACTTTTAAGCAATGGAAAACACTTGTTAAAAGTTCAATTATCGGGTTTATTATAGGAGCAATACCAGGTACCGGAGGCACTGTTGCAACTTTTGTTTCATATGGTGAAGCCGTCAGATCGGGGAAAAAAGATAAAGTCGAATTTGGTAAAGGTAATGAACGCGGCTTAGTCGCAACTGAAGCAGCTAATAATGCTTGTATTGATGGGGCTTTAATTCCAACGCTGATGTTCGGCATACCAGGCAGCGCTACAACTGCTATTGTTTTAGCTGCTATGTTACTACACGGATTGCGTCCTGGAATAGCTATGTTTGAAGGCGAAGGCTATGCTATAACCCTAGCTTTATTTTTGGGTTTGCTGTATTCGGAGGTCGTTATAACCATAATAGGGCTTGCTAGTGTAAGATTACTTGGAAAACTAACTACAATAAATATAAATATTATTATCCCGGTAGTTATTTTACTTTCGGTTATCGGGATTTTCTCGATCAATTTTAATTGGCTAGATGTTATTGTGATGGTTATCGCGGGAATGCTAGGTTTTTTAATGCTTAAATACGGGTTTCCTGTTATTCCTACTATTATAGGGGTTGTGCTTGGAAGCATTATTGAAGAAAATTTACTGAGAACATTCGAATTAGGCGGAGGAAGCCTCATAATGCTAGTACAAAGACCTATATCATTGATGTTGCTGATAGGAACAATTACAATTATTTGCGTACCGATCGTCACCGCAATACTTAATCGAAAAAAATAACAAAAAAAATAATATGCAAAAAATAGGATTTATTGGTTTTGGCGAAGCGGCTTTTTATATGGCAAGCGGCTTGATTAAATCAGGATTAAAAGAAGTACACGTATTCGATCCCGCAATTATAGATAGTAAAGCAAATACAAATAAAATAACTAAAGAAAGAGCCTTAAAAGCAGGGGTAATCACCCTAGATAATCCAAAAGCTTTAGCAAAAATTTGTGATATAGTTATCTTGGCAGTACCAGCAATATTTTCGCAAGCAGCAGCACAGAACATCATTGTAGAACTAGCAAAAGGGCAAATCTTAGTAGATGTTTGCTCCTCTTCACCTCTATTAAAAGAAAAACTAGCTAGGCTATGTTTTGAAAAAAATATCTTATATGCCGATAGCCCTATGATGGGGCCGCTGCCAATACACGGGCACAAAGTACCTATTATTGCTTCGGGAACAGGGGCAAAAACTTGGCAAAAGGCGATGATACCTTGGGGAATGAATATAAAAATTATCGAAGCAAAGGCAGGCAAGGCAACTAAGATTAAACTAGCGCGATCTATTTTTACCAAAGGTTTTGAAGCTCTATTAGTCGAAACATTTCAGTTTGCAAGAAGTAATGATATAGAAGATGTGATAATGCAAAGTATTGGTGATACCATAGATAACGAAAGTTTTATAGAGTTAGCAAAACGATATATGGGCGGCGATCTAATTCACGCAGCAAGGAGGGCAAAAGAATTAGAAGATGCTGTCAGCATAATGAAGGAGAATAATATTACTCCACATGTTGCAAAAGGGGCATTAGAAAGATTAAAAGCTTCGGCAAAACTTGGTGCGAAATCTGAGCTAAAAAAACTCAAAGGCAAAGCTCCAAAAGATTTAGCGCAAATTTATCAAATATGGGAACAAGCCGGCGCAATAAATAAATGCAAAAAAACTTGACATAGCAATACATTGTATGTATAATGTATGTTATGATTAAAAAAATAAAATGGGATCCAAAAAAATCTGCTTGGCTAAAAAAAAATCGAGGTATCGGATTTGAAGAATGTGTCGTACTTATAGAAGCAGGGAAAATAATTGATAGTATTGATAATCCTAGCGCTAAATATTCACAGCAAAAAATTTTCGTGCTAGAGATTGGCGGTTATGTATATTTAGTACCTTATATCGAGAATGATGAAGAAATATTTATGAAAACTCTTTATCGAAGTCGTAAATTCAAAAAAATTTATCTAGATAAAACAAGCAAGTAAAAAAAAAGATGAGAAAATGGAAAATGAGAAAATGAAAAATGAAAAAGAATATTTTGACGATGAAGATAAAAATCTTATCGAAAGTATCGAAAAAGAAATAAATAAAAAGGATTTTGTTCCGGTAAGTAATCTAACAAATCAGCGTCTTAAAATGTTTCAAGAAGCTGCTAAAAATACTTTGAAGGAAAAAACAACACAGATTACTTTGAGGGTTCCTAATACCGATCTTGCGCTTTTGAAAGCTCAAGCTATGCGTGAAGGGATACCTTACCAAATTTGGATTAAATCCATTTTACACAAATCTATAATTTCATGAAAAGCAATTTTGATTCGGGGTTTTAGTGACCGGGGTAACTTATAGATGCTTTTGCTTATAAGCGTGGGTATTATTTGTGCATAAATAGCCGATTTATAGCTGTTTACAAAAATCAAACTTGATTTTTATGTCGCTTTTTTTATAAAATGCCTAAAAAGCGTTGATATAGTCAAAATTATGAAAATGAAAAAGACGAAAATGAAAAAAGTTTGGAATAAAGGAAAAATTGTCGGCACAAAACCGCCGCTTACAACAGATCAGGTAAGTCTTTTGAAAATGAGACTCAAAGAAACAGGGGTCTTGCGTGATCTTGTGTTGTTCTATCTTGCTATTGATACATCGCTTAGAGGTTGTGATTTAGTGAAAATTAGGATTTCGGATGTAATGAAAAATAGTGAAGTACAAGACAGCATAACTATTCAACAGCAAAAAACAAGGAGTAAAGTAATTGCATGCATTACTCTAAATACTCAAGATTTGATTAAAAAATTTATTGAGACTTTTGATAAAAAATGGAACGATTATCTGTTTACCCCATTAAAAGGTAAATCACTGCATAAACCTATTTCGGTAAATCAGTATCGGGCGTTGGTAAAAAAATGGTTTTCTATGGCCGGGCTGAACCATATGAAATATGGTACTCACTCTTTAAGACGTACTAAAATAAGTCTAATCTATAGGAAAACGGGAAATCTGCGAGCTTGTCAAAAACTGCTTGGACATTCCAATATTCAGCATACGGCTAATTATTTAGGCATAGAAGAAGAAGAAGCTTTAGCAATCGCTAGAGGAATACAGATTTAAGGACGGCACTTTTTAAGACATACTAAAGTTAAGGGTACTAAAATAAGTTTAATCTATAGAAAAACGGGGAATCTGCGAGCTTGTCAAAAACTACTCAAAAAAATCTTTGGACATTCCAATATTCAGCACACGGCTAACTATTTAGAGGATAGAAGAAGAAGAAGCTTTGGAGATTGCTAGAGGAATACAGGTTTAAGCGCGGCACTCTTTAGGGCGTACTAAAGTAAGTTTAATTTATAGAAAAACGGGAAATCTGCGAGCTTGTCAAAAACTACTCAAAAAAATCTTTGGGCATTCCAACATTCAGCATACGGCTAACTATTTAGGAATAGAAAAAGCCGAAGCTTTGGAGATTGCTAGAGGAATACAGATACGATTAGAACATTGTCAGATGGCAGTAAAGCAGGAGAAATAGTTATAATGTTAATTTTGGGAGTTTTGTTAGGTCTGCTTCTTGCAGCCTTTCATGCGACGATCATTGATGCAGAACGCACGCTCGATGATCTCAACGGAGACCTTGCAGGATTACCCTACAAAGGTCTCAAAATCACTCACTAACCAATATCAGGAGAATAATATGCCACAATTTAGCAACCGTTCTGCGGAACGGCTTTGGGGATCAATCGTTCTCGGGATCGGGATTTTATTCTTAGTCGTTTTATTCATTTACAGCTTATCAAAAGGTGCTGCCGATGCTGCAACCGCTAATCAAAGCGGGAGTGGCTGTTGGGCTGCTCTTCGCAGTTTTTATCTTTGGGTACTTCAAAGGTAAAAGTAGTGAACACCACAAGCAACTTAAAAAAGGAGTAGATGATGCCATTAAAACTCAAAAAAGGCGTGCGAAGCGTCGCAGTGATACTGATGACACTGGCACTAAACGCATGCGTAAATACACCCGTCGATAACTTCTGCCTCTGGGCAAAGCCAATTAAGGTGACAGAAGATGAATTGGACAACAAGCTATCCATAAGCTATCCATAAGCTATCCATAAGCTATCCATGGAAACGATCCGCCAGATTGATGATTACAATCTACAATGGGAAGTAAGGTGTGGAGAGTGAATGAAGTAGCTAGCCTCATCACATAAAAATGAGGCTACAATCATTTTAGGAATTAGGCAAAGTATCTAAATCTAATTCTTCTAAGAAAGCATTATGCTTTTTAGTAGATTCTTTAATGGATCTATCTAAAGAAATTAAGTTAGAATTAACATCCTTAAGGACAACTTCTTTTTCTGGTTCTTGAGTGCTAATATAACGTGAAATGTTTAAATTATAATCGTTTTTATTAGCAATCTCATCCATAGACACTCGTCTAGAATAACGCTCTTCTTCTTTGCGAAATTGATATGTTGATATTATCTTTTTAATTTGATCATCTGTTAGAGAATTTTGACGCTTTCCTTTTTCGTAATGGTCGCTTGCATTAATAAACAATACATCGTCAGGTTTTTTGCATTTTTTAAGCACTAAAATACAAACAGGTATGCCTGTAGAATAGAATAAGTTTGCCGGCAATCCGATGACAGTGTCAATATGCCCATCTTCTAATAATTTGCGACGAATTCTATCTTCAGCACCTCCTCGGAATAAAACACCATGCGGTAAAATTATTGCCATAGTTCCGTCTTCTTTAAGATAATGAAACCCATGTAATAAGAATGCAAAATCAGCTGCTGATTTAGGAGCCAAACCATAATTCTTAAAACGCATATCATCTGCTAAAGCATCTGAAGTGGTCCAGCGCAAACTAAATGGAGGATTGGCTACCACAGCATCAAAATATTTCTTTTTAGATGGATTTTGCTCTCTTAAAATATCCCAATCATTATCAAGTGTGTCACCATGATAAATTTCAAACTCAGAATCTTTTACTCCATGAAGAAGCATATTCATACGAGCTAAGTTATATGTGGTAATGTTTTTCTCTTGACCATAAATCTTTCCAATACCATTTATTCCAAGTTGTTTTCTTACATTTAAGAGTAGAGAACCAGAACCGCAAGCAAAATCAAAAACGCTTTTTAAGTGTTTCTTCTTTCCTTGTGATGGGTCTTGGCTGTCTAGACTTACAATGCCCGATAAAATACTGGATACTTGTTGTGGCGTATAAAATTCACCGGCTTTTTTTCCGGAACCGGAAGCAAATTGACCAATTAAGTATTCATATGCATCTCCCAATGTATCGCTATCAGTAGAAAATTCTTTAAGTCCTTTTGATATCGCATGAATAATTTTGCATAGCTTTAAATTACGACTTTCATAATCTTTTCCAAGTTTTTCAGAGGTTAAGTTAATTTCTGAAAAAAGACCTTGAAATGTACTTTGAAAAGATTCATTTTCAATGTACTTAAATCCACGTTGAAGAGTTCCAAGAAGTTTTTTCTTATGGGTTTTTGCCATCTCAGAAATATTTCCCCATAAGTGGTCAGGCTCGATGACGTAATGAATCTGACGACGCATAAGGTCTTCAAATTCTTCAGTGTCATCCTTATTTTGTGCATACCACCTTTGCAACGGGGTTTCTGATTTATCAGATTTTTCTGGAGGATAGTCTGGTCCTAGTTCTTTTTTCGCAGCATCTTCATAGTTGTCTGATATATAGCGCAAGAAAAGGAATGAGAGCATATAATCTCTAAAGTCATCCGCATCCATTGCTCCGCGAAGCTGGTCAGCAATTCCCCATAGAGTTTTTCCTAATTCTTTTTTTTCTTCATCTGTCATTGTGTTACCTATTTCTTTTGATTTATTTCAGGAAGCTCAAAGCTATAACGATTTAAAAACTCATTAAAAATTTTTTTGAACAAATTTTTTGTATCATCAACCATTTCTCTTGGTTCATATATTGAATACTTACCATGGCTTAAAAGATTTAATGCACGAGAGTATAAGACTTTATCTTTCATATCAGGAATGCAATCTGAAAAATTTTTATACCCAAAAAAGATAGAAGTTTTTTCTAATATACTTCTCAACATATTGAAATGATGTGTATATAATTGGTTTGTCTCAACTGCTATTTGCAGCTCACTCAACATTGCAACATGATGAAAAAATGGTGTTTCATTCGTTGCTCTCAATGTATATACACCTTCATTAGTTGATTTGTGATAAAAAGTTGATTTGTGATAAAAATAAGATTTATATTTAATTCTTGATCTCTTAAATTCATTCCACATTACATTGAAAAACAGTCCGTGATGAGATGAAATAACCGCTTTTATTTTATCCTTCCCACTTTTTAATAACTTTGCTAAATCACTAGCTACAGCAATAGCATTATTATCGTCTAACGAAGAAATAGGGTCATCTATATAAATGTTTTTTACCCAAGTATATGATTCATGTTCGTCAATAACTAACTCACAAATAGCTAAAAATATGCACCATATAAACATATTCTGTTCGCCTCGTGAAACTTTTATCCAGTCCTCATCTCCTTTATAAAAATTAACTCTCGAAGCTTTGTAATCTATTTTAAAATCAAAATTAAAATCAGAATAACGCTCAAGAAATTTGGAAATCTTTCCTTCTAAAGCAAGCTTTTCAATCCCTGAAAAGAAAGCGGACTTTGAGTTAATATTCAGATATCTTTCCGTATCGTTTTCTAAATCATTATCCCAATAAAATAAGTCCTCAGTAAAAGCATTAAAGTACAAAGTGTCCCTTGTTCCTTTTTTCTTTCCTGCTTCTTTGAATTCCATGGAAAGTCTTGTTTTGCCCGTACCATTGTAAGCAAACATAAGCACAAAGTTGTGATCATTAAGATCAGCACGGATACGTGTGGTTAGTTTACGAAGAGTTTTATATTCATAAATTTTAGGTTTATTACTCATCATTGAATCTCCTTAATAGTTGGAAAGAGTTGTTGCATCAATCCTTTTTTGTGCTCTTGCAATGCATCCAGCTTCTGCTCTTCTAAGTTAATTACCTCATCAATTAAAAAGAGACATTCAGCTATTTTTTCTTGTTCTTCCTTTTGAGGCAATGCAATTTCAATATTACCAATTAGGCCAAAGTTAATGGCGGGCATGGCTCCACCAACCATGGCGTTTTGTATAAAGTGATTTGTTTTTTCAGAATTCAGAACTAAGTATAAAAAGTCTTTAGAAATTTCGGAGTTAGGCTCTACTTTGAACAAGTTATTTGCCAATACACCCTCACGACCTCGGCATACATAATAAGCACCATACCTAACGACCACGATATCATCTTTGAAAACTATTTTTCCGCTTGCATATTTTTTAGGTACATACCTTAAATCACTGGAGTTTTTGGTATAGTTCTCAATGCGAAGAAATGGTACGTAATTTTCTTCATAACTTTTTTTGTGTTCACTTAAATCAATTTGGATACCTTGAGAAAAAGTTGCTAAATACTTTAATTTTTTTGTTTCCCACTCTGGGTCATTCTTAAACTCAGGAAAACGAAGTTTTGGGAGGGTTTCACCTTCTGCGGGAAAAAGGTTTTGCAGCAATCCTTTTTTGTGCTCTTGCAATGCATCCAGCTTCTGCTCTTCTAAGTTAATTACCTCATCAATAGATGATAAACAATCAGCAACCTTTTGTTGTTCAGACTCACTTTTAGGAAGATACAGTTTGCCTGAAAGAAAGGTCTTGTTGGAAATATTAATAGTATTCTTTGCTCCTTTTTGAGTAATGGGATCAAGAAAAGCATTAGCTCTATGTGATGATTCAAAATAAGCATCTATAATATAACCAATATATTTATTCAGTGGAGTAAATACCCCATAGAGAGGCGAAACAATAACATTACAATCTTTTAAGCTTTGCTTTACTATGCCAAGTGGAAAATCTTTCGTGGGACTTTTTGTGTAAATAATATCAAATGGTTTTACTAAGTTATAATTTGATGTATCGGAAGCAGCATAGCTTCTTCCCAAATGCTCTATTTGATTAACAACTCCCTTACTAACAGAAACAGAATGAACTGTACACTTCCTGTCACTTTTCATTTTATGTTCTTTTAATACTTTTGCTAATGGAATTTTATGCCACTCTGGGTCATTCTTAAACTCAGGAAAACGAAGTTTTGCTAATGTGGTTTTTTTATTACTCATATACATTTAACCCCGAAATTTCACGACCCTGTGATAGTTTGTGTAAAAGAGGTATAAGTTTTTTCATCAATTCTTTTTTCTTTTTTGTTCGCTCTTTCCAACCCAACCCAAGTGGCTTTAATAAATTGGTTAAATCTTCATCATCAAAAATCATACGTTTAAGAATTTTGTCTATAAAGTTTTGCAGTTGTTCTTTTTCTATTCCATGAGCAGATGCAATATTTGCTATTTTCTTCTCGTGTTTTTCATTTTTAAATTTTTCGTAGCCTTCTTTAATTTGTTTCTCATTTAACCCCTTACCCTCGCCAACAGGTAGTCCTTTAATATATTCGGTAATATCTTCACGCTCATCCATAAATTTGGCATCAGACTTAATAAGTCCAATCAACTGATCTCGGTTCATTTCTTGCTTGCTTGGTTCGCTCTGTGAGCATTTAGCAATCAACCGCATGATATAATCATAGTCAATTACATATGAGGCAAATAGAACAAGTTCAAAATCAAGCTCTTGCACTTCAGGGGTTGCTTGTTCATCCCCTTTATATTGCTGTGATTTTAAAAGTTGTGCGGTTCCAATATAAACGCCTCTAAATCCTAGCAATGCCTCTTTTGAAATAACTTCATCAATATCCTGTTTGTTTTTTTCCGTAAGATCTGTATATTGATCAAGTTGAGTTTTAAGACGCTGGACATCTTTGAAGAGGTTAATAAACTGACCTTTTGCTGCATCGCCGTTTAGGTTTGGCACGTCTTCAGGGGAACATTGAAGTCCTTGTGATTGCATGAAATTATTCAGTTTTTTAACAGCTGTATCAAATTTTTCTATTGCTTTAGGAGGTTCATCAACCAACCATATTTCTTTTGCTCTTTCACCAGCTTCACCAGAGAATAAAGCAATAGCATTATCTACAGAATCTTGTTGCTGACGAAAATCAAGAATATTTCCATATGGCTTCGTATCATTTAAAACGCGATTTGTTCTTGAAAATGCTTGAATAAGCCCGTGGTATTTTAATTTTTTATCTACATATAGAGTGTTTAAGAATTTAGAATCAAAACCTGTCAGAAGCATCTCAACAACTATAATAATGTCTATTTTTTGATTATGAGGCACATCTGAATTAGAGTATTGTTGATCTTTGATACGCTTTTGAACGTCCTGATAATATAGGTCAAATTCATTTATGCTGTGATTTGTTTTGTATTGGTTGTTGTAATCCGCAATAATAGATTTAAGAGCTTCTTTTTTCTCTTCCGGCTTTTCATTATTATCCAGCTTTTCTTGAGGTAGATCTTCTTGGATTTGCTTAATATCTTTGTTGCCTTCAGCAGGTGGTGAGAATACGCAGGCTATATTTAATTGCTCAAAACCATCATTGTTTTTGGCTTTTTTTGTTTGTGCCTTTTTTAGCAAATTATAATATTCAATTGCATCATTAATTTTTGCAGTTGCAAGAACAGCATTGAACTTACGATTATTTGTCGCCGAATTATGTTTTTCTAAGATTGCATGGATTACAGCTTTTTTTGCAAGAGGTTCACCAGAGTTGGGTTTATTTTTTCCATCAGATTTATAGTAGTCCACATGAAAACGTAAAACATTTCGATCTTCAATAGCGTGGGTAATTGTATAAGCATGAAGTTGTTGTTGAAAAATATCTTTAGTTGTCCTATAGGAGACTTTTGTTCCATCCCTCTTTTTGTATGTAGCATTATCACCAAAAATCGGCGTTCCGGTAAAACCGAAAAGCTGTGCATTCGGAAAAAATTCCTTTATAGCCCTGTGATTTTCACCGAACTGAGAGCGATGACATTCATCAAAAATAAAAACTACTCTTTTATCGGAAAGAGGTTTCAAACGTTTCTTATAATTACGTTTGTTTGTAACATTTAATGCTAAGCCTAATTTTTGAATAGTAGTAACAATAACTTTATCGGCATAGTCATCAGACAGCAGTCTTTTAACTAAAGTTTTTGTGTTTGTGTTTTCTTCAACACATCCCTCTTGAAAACGATTAAATTCTTCACGAGTTTGACGGTCTAAATCTTTTCTATCAACAACAAAAAGGCATTTTTCAATATCTGCGTTATCTTTCAGCAGTGTAGAAGCCTTGAAAGAGGTTAGAGTTTTCCCACTACCTGTTGTATGCCAGATGTAACCATTACCACAATTTTGATGAATACAATCAACAATGGCTTTGACGGCGTATATTTGATATGGACGCATCATCATCATTTTTTGCTCACTGGCAACAAGCACCATATAGCGACTAATCATTTGTCCTAACGTACACTTTGCAAGGAATTTTTCCGCAAACTTATCTAATTGAGTTATTTTTTTGTTATCTTCACTGGCAAACTGATAAAGTGGTAAAAAACGTTCTTCTGCATCAAAGCTAAAATGACGAGTATTGTTATTAGCAAAATACCATGTATCATTACTGTTACTAACAATAAACATTTGCATAAAACACATTAGAGTTCGAGTGTATCCATTGCCCAGATCGTTTTTATAATCAACTATTTGCTGCATTGCTGTTTTAGGACTGATAGCAAGAGTTTTCAATTCTATCTGTACAACAGGAACTCCGTTTATTAGCAAAATAACATCATATCTATGATGACTGTTATCTGTGTTTATACGAAGTTGATTTACAACCTCATTATTAGCAAAATAACATCATATCTATGATGACTGTTATCTGTGTTTATACGAAGTTGATTTACAACCTCAAATGTATTTTTGCACCAGTCTTTTATGTTTACCAAGGTGTAATTTAAAGGCGTACCATCATCTCGAACAAAGTCGTTAATTGTTCTTAGAGTTTTTGCTGCTCCAAATACATCAGGAGTAATAATCTGCTCAAGAATTCGCTCAAATTCACCATCTGTAAGTTTTACCTTATTAAGCTCTTCAAATTTCTCACGAAAATTTGCTTCCAAAGAAGCTTTGTCTAGGATATCATCTCTATAGATGTACTTAAGCTCTTGAAGCTTGTTTAGTAAAGCATTCTCTATTTGTTGCTCTCTGCTCAATGCTACCTCCGTAGGTCGTTTTTAATGCCTTTAACAAGTCATTTGGCTTTTCTGTTATTTTAGTTTTCAAAGTAGCTTATAATATAAAAGAATGCAAATAAAAAGCACTCAATAAACGACATTAAAGGTCGAGCGGTTTCTCTTTTTGCTGGACATTTGACCTCGATTGTCTTAAAAATAAAGAAAACAGCTCAATTTATGGAGAACAGGTTATGCGCTTTGAACAAGCTAAAAATCTTTTGAAACTTGCGATCTGGATGCAATCCACTGCCGAGGGCGTTTCAACAACAGACATTGCACAGGAGTTTAACGTTAGTCGTCGTACGGCTGAACGTATGCGTGATGTGATCGGGCGACTTGTACCTCAGATGATTGAGATCAAAGAAGGTCGTAATAAGCGTTGGCGTATTCCGTCAGGTAAGTTTTCCTCACTAACAAGATTTGATGCTGATGAGTTGGCGGAGCTACAGGCAGCCATTACAAGACTGCGTCGTGATAATCTGGAAGAACCTGCGGATACTCTTGAAAACCTTGCCATCAAGATCAAAAGCATTGTGCGTGCTGATCAAGCTGCAAAGCTGGAAACGGATTTGGAGGCTCTTTTGGAAGTTGAAGGTTTTGCAATGCGTCCCGGACCAAAGCTCAAGATCAAAGGGGAAGTTTTAAACACACTCCGCAACGCTGTGAAAGCCTGCCTCAAAGTCAAAATCACTTACGAGCCTATCCACGAAGAAGAGACATCCGAACGCGTTTTAGCTCCTTACGGCTTTTTATACGGTAACCGCCATTACATGATCGCATGGTGCGACAAAGCAAAAGACTTTCGCATGTTCAGTCTTTCCAATATTCAAGAGGCTGTTATCACCGACAAGAATTTCACACGCAAAAGGTCATTCTCTTTGCAAGATTATGCCGAGCGTTGCTTTGGAGTGTTTCAAGAAGAGCCATTTAAGGTTGTTTGGAAGTTTTCTAGTGATGTTGCTCCACGTGCCAAGGAATATCAATTTCACCCCTCACAGGTCTTTGATGAGCAAGACGATGGTTCACTACTGGTAACCTTTACGGCTGGAGGCTTGATAGAAATGTGCTGGCACCTATTTACTTGGGGTAAGAATGTTGAAATCATCGCCCCTGAGCACTTAAAGCAAAAGTATCAGGAGATGATTGAGGAGGCTTCTTGATCATCTAAGAACCCAAGATGCAATAACTTTGTTTTAAATTCTTTGTCCCCTAAATTTATATTCCATCTATCTTCCATAAAGCGTAAAAGATCCATTCCTCTTTTGAAAATTTTGTCTGCAGACCATTCAGGCTCTTTGGCTATTTCGTTTTCCGAAACAGAGCCATTATAATACCCCACGTTCTTTTTATTATCTTTCTTAATATCAAAGGCAAAATTTTGCATTTTAGAGTTTTTGGCACGAGATAAGGGCAATAAATTTCCAAGAGAATGAGTTAGATACAGTCTTTGATCTTCTGTAAAATTCTTAAATCGATCCGTCCAATATTGGTCACTAATATTTTGAGGTAAGATGTGTTCAATAGTTTCATATCCTTTTTTGTACTCATTGAAGCTTTCCCAATCAATTTTTTGTTGAGACTGTTTCCCTTTTTCTTTTAACCACTGCTCATTTTCATATAAGAAGTATTTCAAACCTTCCCAATGATAAAAACCATCCCTTTCTATTTTGTATTTCTCAGATATATGATTTAAAAATGCTGTTGGATCATAATAACGATCCACCCATTCTTCTATTTTTTGAATAATAAAAGGAATATCTTTTTCTCCAAAAAGCAAGTCTCGGGCAAATCCATAAAATTCAGAATCTCCTGTGTTTGAACGCCTCTGACTTAGCGTAAAAATCGAAAAGTTATATCTTTCTCCAGCCTCTAAAAGATTGTTAATTGATACAACGTCTTTTCCTGATACATAAGCGGCCAATATAAGAGGTCTAAAAGCCTTAAAACCAATTCTATTTAATCTTCCTATTAAAATCTTATTTTTTTCATCATCATAATCTTCAATGTGATAATGTGGGTTGTGCATGTAAAACCAAGGTCGCACAGATTTTTGAAGGCTAGTAACATAACGTTCTATATATTCTATGGTAAGTTTGTTATCTTCTTTTTCTGGGTGCGTAATATTTTTAGAGGAAAACCTTTCATCAAGCAAAAATCTTATATAGTCATCCCCCTTACGTCGACTATATTTGAAATACATTATCCAGTGGTTTTTTAGGAATAAATTATCATCAAGTTGAAGATCAGGGTTTTTCCCCAAATATTCATAAATTGTTTTCCATGCTTCGTTGATTTTTCGTCTTAAAACATCCTTTCCTTCATGCTCTTGGAACAATGTAGAAAGGTAAATTAATCTATTTTTTAGCAACTCTAAACTAGTTAATGGCTTTCCTCTATTATTCATAGTTTCAAAGGTAACAAAAACATCAACTTCTTCATCTATTTCGTATACATTAAATTTAAACCCTTGAGTAAGCTTTTTAAATAGCTTTTCTATATTTTCTATATTTTCTAAACTGAGATCTTTAAGCTTGGCTTTAAAAAAGTTTTTTGCCTTAATAAGATTACGTGTATAGAGAGTTTGTTTTCTTTGATCGCTATGTGAATATATTCCAAATATTTCCGTTCTTAGAAATTCATCGCTTGGATTATCTTTTTCATATCCAAATAAAAAGCTTTCACGTTGTTTATTCTCAGCTTTATGCAAAACATATTTGTTTCTGATTTCATTAAGTGATTGGTAATTTAACTGAGCGTCTTTTGGAAGTGTTTCCAATATTGACTGTATTAATATAATTGAAGTCATGAGCCTTTGTTGACCATCAACAACATAAAAAGGTGAGTAGCCTTTACCATCTATAATCCAGTGATCTTGTTCCCATTTATCGTAATTTTGTTTGGAAACCGGTTCTAATGTCACGACACCAGTGTAATGTGTTTTATTTATTTTAAGATGAATTAAATCTTCCCAAAAATCTGACAATTGATGCTTTTGCCATGAATATCCTCGTTGATAATCAGGAATTCTTAAAATCCGCTCTTTAAATATATCACTTAAACTATCAAGTTTCATAACTTCTCCTTTATATTTTCTTAAGCATTTCTAAAAGCTCGATCATTGCATAGGTATCGAGCTTACACGATTCGGATAGATTTTTCCACAAAATATGCAACTGCTCCGGTGATATATTTCCTTTTGCGAAGGCTTCTCTTGGTTCGGTACTTGCTGAAAAGGGCGTGTGCCATTAAACAAAGGTATGGCAGGCATCAAGGTTTCATAGTCCAGATAATAAAGTGGATATTCAAGACCTGCGAGCCACTCACGGATCGGTTCTTTCTCAACATGGTCTTTGCTACACTGATACAATCGTGTGCTTGAATTCTGATTGTAGGGGCATTGGACAGCAAACGAAAGCATTTTTTCTGCTTCATTACGGCAAGTCTTGTGTAGAATCACCAAATTTCTGTATCTCGCCTATTTACCGAAAGCATCGCTTTATTCAGCTGTATTCTTAAACATAGCCACTAAGCTATGGAATTTCTCTCCTTGGATTGCGACATGATCTCGCAGAGCTTTAGCTGTGGCCTCTGAATCGCCTCTTTCCAGGGTTTCTAAGATTGCTGTGTGTTCACGCAAGGATTGTGCCATACGGCCTTTCAATCTCAGTTGATGACGCCTGAATGGTTGAAGGCGTTTATGTAGATTTCCGGTTTCAATTGCCAGAAAACTGTTACCTGATTCTTCATAGATGATTCTATGAAATCGCGCGTTCTCAGTATAATAAGAATCAGGGTCCTGTGCCTCAACGGCTTTTTGGCACTTTTCATTTGCATCATGCAGCTTTGCCAAAGCTTCGTCAGAAATACGCTTTGCGGCCAGACGTCCGCACACGGCTTCGACCTCTGCCATGACTTCAAACATTTCCATGAGTTCAACCAGACTAGGCTGCCGAACAAAGGTGCCGCGCCGTGGAATTAATTCCGCCAATCCAGAGTGAGCAATCTTTCGTAAGGCTTCTCGAAGCGGAGTTCTGGAAACGCCATATTTCTTAGCAAGGCTAACCTCGTCAAGACGATCCCTATTAGAAAGTTTACCGTTAAAAATTTCTTCTTGAAGACGTTCAGCAATGATATCAGCTTGATTCTTATTCATAGGTTTAACCTTATCATCTTAATATAAAATATCCAAGAAATTTGATATTGTATACAATATGCTTGACTTGGTGTACATATTGCTATATGGTTAAGAGAACCCAGTACAGTCTGGACAAATCTATCACAGGAGAAAATTATGAAATCTTTACTTAAAACTGTCGTTACCACGTTGGTTTTTGCATCTGTGAGCACATTGGCGAATGCTGAAGAACTACGCTTATCGCACCAATGGTCTAACAAGGATATTCGCCACAAAGTGGCAGAAATTGTGGCGAATGAAGTCGCTGCTGCTGATGTTGATCTTGAAATAAAAATATTTGGCTCAAAGTCACTTTTCAAACCGCGAGAGCAGTACAAACCATTAAGCCGTGGTCAACTTGATATGACGGTTTTGCCGCTATCTTACGCGGGCGGACAGCAACCTGCATATAACTTGACCCTTATGCCAGGCTTAGTAAAAAACCATGATCACGCTGCTCGTTTGGCAAATTCGCCATTCATGGATGCACTCGAAGCTAAAATGGCTGAAGATGATGTTATGGTTCTTGTCCACGGCTATCTCGCAGGTGGTTTTGCTGGTAAGGATAAATGCATCACTAGCCCAGCAGACGTTCAGGGTCTGCAGACACGTGCTGCAGGTAAGTCCTTTGAGCAGATGCTGGCAGGGGCTGGCGCATCGATTGCCTCAATGGCGTCGTCAGAAATCTATAATGCCATGCAGACCGGTGTGCTGCAAGCTGCCAATACATCTTCTTCTTCGTTTGTATCGTACCGTATCTACGAGCAGGTTAGTTGCTACACTCCGGCAGGTGATGTCGCCTTGTGGTTTATGTATCAACCGCTTTTGATGAATAAGAGCAGGTTTGATGGTCTGAACGAAAAACAGCAGGCAGCAATTTTGAGCGCAGCTGAAAAGGCGCAAGCATATTATCTGGAAGAAGCAAAGAAGCAAGATGCGGCCTCTGAAGAAGTTTTCCGAAAAGCGGGTGTTGAGATCGCTGAAATGAGTGCAGAAGATTTCGATGCTTGGCGTGCGCTGGCGACAGAAACATCTTATGCCAAGTTTGTCGAAGAAGTCAAAGATGGACAAGCTTTGCTTGATAAGGCATTGGCTGTTGAGTGATCGTTTTGGGGCTGTATGATGCTGTATGATGCTGTATGATCTAGTCCCAAAACCTTAACCTCTTTACCGTAAAAATTAAAAAAGAAGAATCTGCGTATGTCTAATCAAACCACCGCTTTTGTTTCTCGCGTCGGAAACAACCCTTTTTTGCGAGCTGTAGCAGGACTTTCAACTTTGGCTGGCTGGATTTCTGCTGGAATGATTGTCGCTGCGGTCACAATCACATGTCAGATGATCTTTATACGCTTTGTCCTGAACGGCTCGACCGTTTGGCAAACCGAAGCTGTTATCTATCTTGTTATTGCTGCAACACTGGTCGGATTACCGTACGTGCAGCGCCTGCGTGGGCATGTGAATGTTGATTTAATCCCCATCTTGCTGTCACCACGCAGCCGGTTCTTTATGTTTATCCTAACCTCTACACTATCGATTACCATCATCTCGGTCATGCTGTTTTACGGTTACGAATACTGGTATATCGCCTGGGAGCGTGGCTGGCGGTCGGATACTATATGGGGTGTTCGTCTGTGGATTCCCTATCTGGCTATTCCAGTAGGCTTTGCTCTGTTACTATTACAATTGATTGCTGATTTCATCGCCGTTCTAATTGGTGAAGATAAGCCATTTGGTCTGGAGGACAACTAACTAATGGACCCAATTTTGCTCAGTGGGGTCGTGGCAATTGCCACCATTCTTATACTTTTTTCTGGTGTATCCGTGGCAATTGGTTTGCTGATCGTATCTGCTGGATTTCTTATAATTTTCGATGGAGCTCGTTCACTGGAGCTGATGCCCGAAATATTGTTCGGTAAACTCGACAATTTCGCGCTTCTGTCGATTCCGATGTTCATCATCATGGGGGCTTCAATTGCTTCAACACGGGCTGGAGCCGATCTTTATGAAGCTTTAGAGCGATGGCTCACGCGTGTACCTGGGGGTCTCGTCGTTTCAAATCTTGGAGCCTGCGCATTGTTCTCAGCCATGTCAGGGTCATCACCAGCAACCTGTGCCGCAATCGGAAAAATGGGCATTCCAGAGATGCGCAAACGTGGCTATCCTGATACCGTTGCAGCAGGCTCTATTGCTGCTGGCGGGACTTTGGGCATTCTAATACCGCCATCTGTAACAATGATCGTCTATGGAATTGCAACCGAGACATCGATTGGTCGTCTTTTCTTAGCAGGTGTAATTCCTGGCCTATTACTTGTAGGGTTATTCATGGCTTGGTCGCTTTATTCGACATGGCGCTCAGGTGATGCAGGGCGTCTCGGGTCAGTCAGTTACACTTGGAAGGAAAAATTCGAGATTCTGCCGCGTGTCTTGCCCTTCCTTGCAATCATTTTGGGCGTACTTTATGCCATGTATGGAGGAATCGCCACACCTTCGGAAACTGCTGCTGTAGGTGCATTACTTTGCTTGATGATTGCAATCATCATATACAAGCTTTGGCACCCTAGTGCGCTTTGGGTTGTCCTGCGTGACAGTACTAAGGAAAGCGTGATGATTCTCTTCATTATCGCCGCGGCTGGCGTATTCTCCTATATGTTGTCTTCTCTTTATATAACTCAATCAATAGCGGAATGGATAGGAACTTTGGACGTAAATCGCTGGGTATTGATGATTGCAATCAACACCTTTTTATTGATTGCTGGGTTCTTTCTTCCACCAGTCGCGGTAATTCTTATGGCTGCACCCATCTTATTGCCAATAATAACGACCGCAGGATTTGATCCAATTTGGTTTGCAGTTATTCTAACGATAAATATGGAAATCGGCCTCATCTCGCCGCCTGTGGGTTTGAATCTTTATGTGATTAACGCCATTGCGCCAGATATCTCTTTGAAGACCATTCTCACTGGTTCGTTACCTTTTGTAGCTTGCATGGTATTGGCGATTATCTTGCTTTGTTTGTTTCCAGACCTAGCCACCTGGCTGCCAAATGCAATTATGGGAGCGACGCTATGAGCTTGCTTGCTGATATTCTCTCCACAGTGTTCGAGCGACGTTATCGCCGCGAGGCACTGAAGGTGGTTGAGGATGACCGTTCGCTGACCGAAATAGCCACCGCGCTAGTCGGATCGGCGGGAGAGATTTCAGGGCTTATGTTGGCTCAAAAGATTATGACTAGGTTTGCCGAACTAGGTGATTCGCAGAAATATGAGTTTTTCCATTATATCGCTTCTAGCATGAACATTGATCCGGAAGCTGTACGCACGGCACTTGACGAATACGAACGAAAGCCATCCAAAGTCAGTTATCATGCCTTCGTTGTCGCTGCAGAACCCGCACGGCAAAAACTGATCCGTCGCTTGAATAGTGTACCGAATGCCACAGAATATCTGGTCAAAATGCGAGCCGACTTACTGAGGTTAGGTGGCAAGGAGTCGGAGCTTCAAGCGCTTGATCTAGATTTCCGCCACCTCTTTGCTTCTTGGTTTAATCGCGGTTTTCTTGTATTGCGTCCAATTAGTTGGGAAAGCCCTGCACACATCTTGGAAAAGATCATTGCCTACGAAGCAGTACACGCCATTGACAGTTGGGATGATCTGCGCCGCAGATTGGAGCCAATGGATCGCCGCTGTTTTGCGTTCTTCCATCCGTCGATGCCAGATGAGCCGTTGATCTTTGTCGAGGTTGCTCTGACCAAGGGCGTCCCTAGATCGGTGCAGGCACTGTTGGCTGAAGACCGCAATATTATGCCTGCTGAAGAGGCGAACACTGCAGTGTTCTATTCGATTTCGAACTGCCAAGCTGGGCTCGCTGGTATTTCGTTTGGAAATTCTTTAATCAAACAGGTTACCGCAGATTTATCTGCAGAACTATCCGGGCTGGATACCTTTGTTACTCTGTCACCCATTCCCGGCCTGACAAAATGGCTAAAACAGGTAGGGTTGACTTGGAACACGGATGAACCTAATAACATGCAGGCATTGGCTGCGCATTACTTGCTAAACGCAAAATCCCATAGCGGGCTTCCCTTTGATCCGGTGGCACGGTTTCACCTTGGCAATGGAGCCACTGTTCACGCCGTACATGCCGATGCCGATATTTCAGAAAAAGGCCGATCCCAGTCAGGCGGTACCATGGTGAACTATCTTTACGACCTACCAAAGATCGTACAGAACCATGAAAATTTTGCCAACACACGCAAAGTCGTTGCTACGTCCGAAATCCAAGCATTGGCCAAACCTTTCCAAGCATTGGCCAAACCTATTGCGCTTCTTACTACTAAGAAAGGAAAACCTCATGGCTAATTCTCTTATGGCTAATCCTCTTATGGCTAATCCTCTTTACGATGCACTCTTCGGTATTCATGCTAGAAAAACGACACCATTTTTGCGTCTGCTTGATGGCCAAATAATTACGCACATGGACTTCCTTGCAAAAAGCGCACAGATTGCCAATGTGATGACTCAGATTGGATTGCGCCCTGGAGACCGCGTTGCCGTCCAAGTCGAAAAATCTCCAAAAGCGCTGATGCTCTATGCGGCTTGTGCACAGGCTGGGTTAGTTTTTCTGCCGCTTAATACGGCCTACACGGTCGATGAACTCAGCTACTTCATCGAAAACAGCGGTGCATCACTGATCGTTTGCGGCGGTAAAAGCAAAGAAAAGCTGAATGAGGTGGCTAAGAAGTTCAACGTTGTGATCGAAACGCTAGATGCCGATGCCGATGCCGATACCGATGCCGATGCCGATGGCGATGGCGATGGAACCTTGATGGCTCTGGCCAAGCTAATGCCTACGAGCTTTGCCACCGTCGAGCGTCAGGGCGATGATTTGGCAGCTCTGCTCTACACCTCTGGAACGACCGGTTGTTCCAAGGGTGCCATGTTGACACAAAATAACCTACTTTCAAATGCTCAGGTCTTGGCCAAGGAATGGCGTTTTACATCAAAAGATATTCTGTTGCATGCCTTACCGATTTTCCACACTCATGGGCTGTTCGTGGCCACCAATGTTACACTCGTAGCCGG
Organism: Astropecten irregularis; assembly: GCA_963971285.1. Classification (NCBI taxonomy): domain Eukaryota; kingdom Metazoa; phylum Echinodermata; class Asteroidea; order Paxillosida; family Astropectinidae; genus Astropecten; species Astropecten irregularis. Next base: position 38,311 of record CAXARH010000056.1, on the reverse strand, counting down.
TAACAGCATGATCTTTATGCCCAAGTTCGACCTAGACCAGATTATTGACCGCATGCCAAAAGCAACCACCATGATGGGGGTGCCGACCTTCTACACACGAATTTTGGGGGATGAGCGCTTCACGAAAGACCTCGTCGCGCACATGCGCCTATTCGTATCCGGTTCGGCGCCGCTGCTGTCCGAAACCCACGATCAGTTCGAAAAACGCACAGGCCATCGGATTCTTGAGCGATACGGTATGACTGAAACCAACATGAATACCTCTAATCCCTATGATGGCGAGCGTCGCGCCGGAACAGTGGGCTTTCCGCTAGCGGGAATTGAGATCAAGATTACCAATCCCGAAACCAGTGAAACTGTTCCAAACGCTCAGGTGGGACAAATTGAAGTGCGCGGGCCAAATGTTTTTAAAGGCTACTGGAAAATGCCCGAGAAGACTGCCGCCGAATTGCGCGAGGATGGTTTTTTTATCACGGGAGACTTGGGCAAAATTGATGATGATGGTTATGTTCACATTGTTGGTCGCAACAAGGATCTCATCATCTCAGGCGGTTACAACATTTACCCCAAGGAAATTGAGCTCATTTTAGATGATCAGCCTAATGTCCTCGAAAGCGCAGTGATTGGCGTGCCTCATCCTGATTTCGGAGAAACCGTGTTGGGGGTGATCGTCCCTAAGAGCGGTACCACACCAGATACCGATGAGATAATGGAGAGCGTCCGTCAATCGCTGGCTCGGTTCAAGCATCCCCGTAAGCTGCTTATTCTTGAAGAACTGCCTCGTAATACAATGGGCAAGGTTCAAAAAAATATCCTGCGCAAACAATTCCAAGGAATGTTTGCATGCTGAATACCCCATCATAATAATCGGGTACGGCAAATTCTCCCCACTTTCCCCAGTCACGCTCAAAATTTGCCAAATGCTCTAGGTCATCAACCGCTTTTGCTCTTTTAATAAATCCCTTTGCATTTTCCGCTACCTTAAAAACAGGAGGCGTCAGCGCTTCAAATCCGGCAACGACAGGGTCACCATATGGTTTTTTCATGATAGCAAAAGAAGAAAACGCTATTACTTTACTCAAGTTACCCATGGTTACTCTCCATTATATATATTTGCTAGTTTTACATCTGTTATCGTTGTTCTTCGTGGGATAGTAAATACTCATAACCAGATATTTTTCTCATACAGAATCTTGGCGGCTTCCTGTATTCCCATGGAATATAGCCATTTTTTTCCAACCAATTTCTAATTTTATCTCCATATTCCTCACGATCACGTAATTCGGGACATTTTTTCCAAAAACCACGGGTGGTTCCAACTTTGGCACGTTCATATAATGATTTTTTCTCTTTTAACCAATCTTCAACATTTTCGCTATTTAATTTTTCACATTCCTTCATAAGGGAAACGGTGAGTTCAGGTTTATGAGGATTAGGAAGATACAGATAGAGATAGAGAGCTTCTTTAGCGTCTCTAATTTCCTTGAAATACTTATCACGATTTTTCTTTGCCTCTAATATGTTTAATCCGTATACAGAAGTTCCGTTATTCCAGGCACTTACATTAAACTTACACATAATAGCTCCTAAAATTTCCAAAAATTCTACTTCCATACTTTGCAACTATAATATCTGCTATTTGACTTTCAGTTACGCTACCTCCCATTATAGAAAAAATAGCTTCTAACCGGGCATCATCACCAAATATTTTAGTTAACTTTGCACTACCAAATCTTCTTAAAACATCTCTTATGTCAAGCTGCGACTGTCAAGCTGCGACATAAAACTTTAATATCCCACGCATCTTATAACTTTATCACTTTTTCAAAATTATAAAGCAATTTATGATATTTACAACATATTTATTCTACAATGGATTTGTACATTTTCATCTGCTCATCAGTTCCTTCTTTTTCAATAAGAGCGAGTAAGGCTTTTTCAAATACGGTGTGATCGTAAAGATCTAAATGGTAGCCGAGATCATAAAAAAGCTCTCTGATTGCAGGACGGCATTTCAAACCTAGTTGTTCGGTAAAAGGCGATCTTTTACGTAATCGAGTTTTGGCATGCAATAATTTTTGATTTCTCTCTTGATTTCTTTCTTGATTTTCCTCCTGGCTTTTTTCTCTGCTTGGAAACCCAGAAAGTTCGGAAATTTTCCTAACCATAGATTTATCTATTTTATCTTTTTTCGACTTTTTCTTTACTACTAGTTCGGTTATACTGATTTCGTCATCATCTAACCCTAATGTTGGTCTTTCTTTACCCATTATTTCATCTCCTTTTTTGTTGTAGGTTTTTGATTTTTCTCAAGACTTCATTTGTGTAGGCTCTAGAGTTAGCAATGGCCTTATCGAGTCCTGATACGTGTTTTGTATCGAGTTCATGCAAAAGTCCTCCAAACGAACGTATCGCCCGAAACGCTTCACGATCTGTAAGAGCAGTTTCAAAAATTGGCACGCCTGCTGTGTGAAATTCTTTGATTATATGTTTGAGCGTGCGCGGTTGTACTGCCGGATTCGTTCTTGTAAATAATATTCCGAAAGGAATGTTGCGTTTTAGTAATTTTGATTGGTTTCTGATTAGTTTTATTGTTTTTACCGCTTCATCGGCATCATCTTGTGATCCTTGGCAAAGGATAATAACGTAATCAGCGCGTATTATTGCATTAGCAACGGTTGCACTTGCGGTGCCCTCGAGATCAACAAGAACATAACCACTTTTTTCTTCAGCCTCTTCGATATCATCCACAATACTGGTTTCGTCGGCTTTTTCGATAACATGGAGATTTTGCAAATCCTCTTTTAGTGCCCATTTAGCACTATGTTGATTTGGATCAGCATCTACGAGTGCAATTTTAACCCCGACTTTTTTTGCTCTTCGGCAAAGCTCGCTCGCCAAAATTGTGGCCGCAGTAGTTTTTCCAGCCCCTCCTTTAGACGAAGCGAAAACTATAACTGGCATAAAATTATCTCCTTTATTACTTGAATTATTACTTATATTTTTTACTTGTATTTTTTACTTCAATTTATTAGCTATTAGTTAGCTAGCAAATAGTTAATAGATAGCTAACTAATAGCTAAATACTATCTAGATAGCAATAAAAAATCTGCTTTTTATTTATTACCTAGTTAAATAGTTAAAAATTAAAAAGGAAAAGAATTTGCGAGAAAGATTTACAAGCAGCATCTGATATAAAGCCGATATAAAACCGATTATAAATCTATGCCTTATCAAGCGTTTTAAGACCTGTACAAACGCGTTTATTTTTTTGTGCCCCCTAACACCAAAATAGTTTATACGGCAGTCTTATAATAGTATGGGGGCAAATTAGCTAGGTTTATGAGGGTGTTTGGATGTTATTTTATAAATATTCATCTCAAAATTGATACACATGCAATCACAAAAAGCAATTCAAGACTCCAAAAACTCTCCAAAAACGAAAGGGGCTCTCTGTCTATGTAATATTTTATAGCCAATCTAACAAAAAACACCCCCCTACTTGAATATTTATAACATAAAAGCTTTCAAAAGATGAAAACAGGTGCACTAATTTATCAATACCTGCAACTACAATGATAGGCAGTTCGAACTCTGCGATAAATAAGATTGACTAGTCTCATATCAAGTCTCATGTCAAGTCTCATATCAAGGACAAAGAAGTTATTTTGTGGCGTGACAAAGAATAAAAGCTTTCAAAAGATGAAATCGAGTGCACTAATTTATCAATACCTGCAACACAAGCCTTTTTCCTGACGTCAGGAAAATCGTTAAGAAAAAAAAAGAGATATAAATGCAAGCTGCCTAACATTTCATAGAACATCAAGCAGCTTACAAGTTTAGCTATAATATCCGTATGAGCGAATATCTTTCAAAACAAGGCGAATTATTCGTAGCATAAGAATTAAAAAAAGTCAATCTTTATTTTTGTTTATTTTGGGGCTGTAATCCGCAATAACAACAAGACACCAGAGGATAAAATGCAATCTCACGCAACCTTAAGCTATTTTTCATGCGACCTTAATACTACTATAAAGCTTACCTGCAATTCACTAGCGAAGGGCGAATCCGAGATAATTACGACCTTAAGCAAAAAACACAGGGATAGCAACCAACATTTCTTACTTTCCTCGTATATACATGCGTGCATTCGTGCGTGTAGTGCATGCAACTTGCATATTATACTCGTATCCTCGTATAAATAGTCTGTAGTCCTTTATAGTAGTATGTTTAAGCAATATATTAAGGTCGTATTAAGGTCGTATTAAGGTCGTATTGCATGATTTTAAGGTCGTTTTGTATCCTTTTTCTATTCTTGCTTACATTCATGCTATTTTTTTGCATGCTATTTTTTTGCATGCTATTTTTTTGCAGGTAAAACAAAAATTAAGAAAAGGTTGACAAAAAACTTTTGCTGTGTTGTTTTATGTCGCGTCAGAAAATGAAATTAGGTGCACGAATTGCAAAATAAGCACAACGGAGATCGTAAAGCGTTAAATGCAAACCACCTAACACGAAATTTCACCCATTTGCGACAAATGCGACAAAAACCAAGAAAAGCAATCAGAAAAGCAATCAGAAAAGCAGCCTCAACATCTCTAGGCATTTCTAGGAGGCTCACTAATCCAACTACGCCGTTCATATTCAAATGCACGCTCAAGTGTTTTAATATCCTATTTTAGAAACTAAAAATCAAATACCTGTATTAAGCGTTTTAAGAACCCTTACAAGCACGTTTATTTTTTTACGCACCCCAACACTAAAATAATTTTATACGGCAGTCTGCGGGCAAATTAGCTAGGTTTATGAGGGTGTTTAGGTGTTGTTTTATAAATGTTTATCCTTTACCACGAAATTTCACCCATTTGCGACAAATGCGACAAAAACCAAGAAAAGCAATCAGAAAAGCAATCAGAAAAGCAGCCTCAACATTTCTAGGCATTTCTAGGAGGCTCACTAATCCAACTACGCCGTTCATATTCAAATGCACGCTCAAGTGTTTTAATATCCTATTTTGCAAATTAAAAATCAAATGCCTTTATTAAGCGTTTTAAGACCCCATAAAATCGCGTTTATTTTTTTTGTGCCCCCTTACGCGAAAATAATTTTTTATAGCAGTCTTATAGCAGTATGGGGGCAAATTAGCTAGGTTTATGAAGCTGTTTAGATGTTATCTTATAAAGATTTATCCTCTGCCACGAAATTTCACCCATTTTTGTTTATTACCTAGTTGAAAATTAAAAAGGAAAAAAATTTGCAAGAAGGATTTGCAAGCAGCACCTGATGCTAATGCAAAATAAAGCCGATATAAAACCGATATAGATCTATGCCTTATTAAGCGTTTTAATGCCCGTACAAGCACGTTTATTTTTTTTGTGCCCCCTTAACACCAAAATAGTTTACACGGCAGTCTGCGGGCAAATTAGCTAGGTTTATGAAGCTGTTTCGATGTTATCTTATAAAGATTTATCCTTTGCCGCGAAATTTTACCCATTTGCGACAAAAACCAAGAAAAGCAGCACCGGCATTCCTAGGAGGTTCACTAATCCAACTACGCCATTCGCGTTCAAGAGCTTTAATATCCCATCTTGGAGCTATTTTACGGGCTTTTTCATAGATTTCTTCATAGATTTCTTCATAGATTTCACTTCCTATTGCTTTATCTGCGATTGCTTTATTTCCAACAGCTTCGTTTTTTTGTTTATTGATTGGTTGTTTATTAAACCTTATAACCTCGCGATTATTGAATATTACATAATCGTGTTCTTCTTTGTATATTACGTGATAATCAGGTAGATGATCGTTTCTAGCGAGTTCCTTTATTAAATATCTAAAATGTTTCAAAGGGCTTTTTGAACCTGATTTTTTCCATAGTAAATCTAGTTTTACAATCCATTGATTTTGATGGCCGCAGTGTTTTCTGGCAATCTCATAGACTCTTCTTTCGAGCGGTTTACGCAACCGAAAATAATCGCGATGCAATGTAAGTACTTTTTGCCGATCTAGAGCATCAAATACCCATTCCGATAAGGTTACCTCGCACCATAACAGCCGTCCGTCAAAGCCAAATTTACGTGCTATAGCAGCAGAATCTATCAGGCCGAATGCATTAAAAATCTCCTCACCTTCGCGGCAGATGTTGGTACGAATTCTGGTTCCATCTAGCCGATCGAGTGCTTCGCATAAAGAGGCGTAATCTTTACCGGAAGTTCCGCGATTAGTAAAAGTAAGCAGATCGCGAGCAATAATTCTTACCTTGCGCGATATTTCCTCGCCGCGATTTTTTCGGTTAATCAATTGAGATATGCAGTAAATCAAAATATCTTTATCATAAATAGTAGCGAGACCCTTTACGCTTGGCACTATTTCGAGCCAATTTCCGTTATGTTCGTATCGGCGCACTGATTTTTCTGGTTTTTTCGAAAGCGAATAAAATGGATGTTCCATATGCGCCATAATATCTTTTAAGATGGCATCGGCGACATCGCAGATAAATAATTTACTTTCGGGATAGCGTTCTTTTATCAGTGATTTTTTTCTCGATTTTGTTATCGATTTTTTATTATTGATAATTTTTTCCATTTTCTTTTTCTTCCATTTTCATCCATTTTCTTTTTTTCCTTCTTTTTTCCTATAGAAGCATTAAAAAAGATTCGGGGTTTTAGTGACCGCTGATTTGCGAGATAAATTACAGATAGATTTTCAATACATTTTCAAAATTTTCTTTTTATTTTCGTGCGTTTTACTTTTTACCTTCAGCATGACTTTTAGCCTGTGGATAACTTCACTTTTAGCCTGTGGATAACTAGGATTTTAGTGACCGAGATTCGGGGTTTTAGTGACCGAGATTCGGGGTTTTAGTGACCGGGGCATGATTCAAATCCTTTATAGTAAGGCATTACAGCACCGTTTTTTAGGGCTTAACATGAGTCTAACACTATTTAACTCTAAGAAGAGTTATTTTTTTTTAAAATTTTAATCAAAAAATCGATAAAAATAATCAATATTATTATAAATATTCGAACAATAAATAAAAAATTCCTACTACCAAAACAAATAAAATGTACCAAAATAATCCAGGATATTGAGATCCAATTTTACTGAATATCGTTACTAAATATCGAATGTAATATTTTCTGCAATATTTTCAAAAACTACCAGATAGCTAACTAATAGCTAATGAATTTCTATCTACTAGCTATTGGTTAGCTAACGAATAGCTATCTATAAAAAAAGGCGTAAAATAAGGCATAAGATAACATAAAATAAGATATTAAGAGAGCAGAATTTGTTAAAAAAACTTGAAAAATGTTCCGATTTGATCCGATTTGAAAGAATATAAATTCATCAAATGCATTTTTTTTAGGTTGCTTTTAGATTGTTATGTTGCAACCGCTGAAACTAAATTGAAATAATCTCAGCTAATTTATTTGCAAATTTCTTATAATCTTTGCTAACTTAATTCTAGCATGGATTTATGTTATTATCCGATTTATGATAACTAGCATGATTTAAGGATAAGAAAATTACTATAATATCAAAAAAATTGCTGCTGCTTCAACCTTCAGCAACGCGTGCAGTATCAGAAACAGCAGCTAGGCTAAGATCAAAAGGAATTGATGTTATTTCGCTTTCTACCGGTGAGCCCGATTTTATATCACCAAAACCAGCTTTCGAATATGCTCAAAAAGCTATGGCAAAAGGCAAAACAAAATATACTGCTACAGCGGGCATTACTGAATTACGTGAAGAAGTTATTAAATATTACAAAAAGCGGTTTGGATTAAATTACGATATCAAAAACGTAAGCATAGGTGCTGGTGCCAAGCCATTATTGTTTGAGGCTTTTGCTACTCTCTTGAATCCTGGTGACGAAGTTATATTAACCTCTCCGGCTTGGGTAAGCTACATAGAGCAAATACGTTTTTTTGCAGCTAAAGCGGTTATTATAAAAACTAACCCTAAAACATTTCAGTTTGATATAAAAGCAATTGAAAATGCTATAACACCACGTACCCGAGTTTTTGTTTTGAACTCGCCCCATAATCCCTCAGGTGTATTATTCAAGCAAGATGATGTAAAAAAACTATGCCAATTGGCAATAAAACATAATTTTACTATCATCAATGACGAGGTTTACGAACGTATTACTTTTAGAGGTGAGTATCAAAATCCGCTTTGCTATGTGTCAAGCTATTTTCCGAAAGCACGCGAGCACGTATTGAACATCAATTCCGTAAGTAAGACCTATGCTATGACAGGTTGGCGTATTGGTTTTGCTATTGGTCCTAGCGAGCTTATTAAACGCATGGTAATGCTTCAAGGGCATATGACTTCGGGGGCTAGCTCTATTTCGCAATGGGCGGCTCTTGGTGCTATGCGTGAGGCTCAAACAGAGGTAAGCGAGATGCTAGTGCAATATAAAAGCCGCGCTAAGCTAATAACTAGGTTACTGGACGAGATGCCTTATTTGAAATATATAGCTCCTCAAGGTGCATTTTATATTTTTGCTGATATTAGCTCCACAATAGGAAAGCTAGCCGATAAAATTAAAATTACTGATGATATTTCTTTTTGCCAGATTTTACTTGAAAAATCTCATTTAGCACTGGTTCCCGGAACGGCTTTTTTGCAGCCTAATTATGTTCGTATATCCTTTGCCGCCTCGGAAAAAATAATAATAAAAGCTATGAAAAATCTGCATGATTTTCTTGCGGGTTTAACAGGTTAAAAAGGAGTAGGAAAATATGAAGTTTAATATTAGACGCGTAGGTAAAACTCTGCAACATAATTTTTTTGGTTATTATAACAAGTCGAATTTTGCCAAAGCGGGAAATTTATTGCTTAGTAATCGCGTTTCGATGCTAACGGGTGACCTAGATGGTACTGAAATTGCTGAAGTGGGTTATTACGATCTTGAAAATGAAGATAAATTTTATAAACTAGGCGAAACAACTACTTGGAATTGGCAAATGGGATGCCAACTACAATGGTTAGGACAAAAACCTAATAAGGTGATTTTTAACACCCGGGCTAATACTCGCGCTAAACAAGAAAATATTTTTGCCGATTTTCGCTCAACTATTGTAGATATTGATAGCGGTGCAACTCGCGAGCTGCCGTTGCCTATCTATGTTATGGCGCCGAATGGCAAATTTGCCCTGACCTTGAATTATTCGCGGTTATTGGTAACACATCGCACTATAGGATATTTTGCAACTACAAAAGAGTCAAAAAAAGAGTCAAAAAAAACGCCGAAACTCGAACTTGCTCCTAAAAATGATGGTATTTATCATATGGATATTGAAACAGGCGTAACAAAACTAATTTTATCACTTGATGATTTACGCAATTTTAAGCCGGTGCCGTCGATGGATAAATCGATTCACTGGGTTACTCATATGGAGGTTAATCCTTCTGGTACTAGGTTTTTGTTCATACATCGTTGGACCGAGCGTGTTAAAGATGAAACCTGTTTTTTACATCGATTATTTACAATTAACGCAGATGGTTCTGAATTGCGGCTTTTAGAGTGTACAGATCACCATTTACCGCAATTGGCAAAAAATTTTGATAGCAAAAATATTGGAGTATTTGATTACGAAAAATCGGAATATCAAATTTCGCATCCGATGTGGAAATCAGATGCAGAAATTATTGTTTGGAGCCCTCATAATGGCAAAATTCACTATCATCTATACAATGATAAAACGGTCTCGGTAGCGGTTATCGGAGCCGGTATCCTTAACGAAAACGGGCATATGACTTACTCAAAAAATGGACGCTGGATCCTAACTGATACCTATCCCGATGCTAAAACTTATAAACGTGAATTATTTTTATTCGATACTAAAAACGATAAAATCGTTAATATTGGTTCTTTTTTTACCTTGAAAAATTTAGGTAAACATAATCGTTGCGATCTTCATCCGCGATGGAGTTTTGATAATAAAATGATCTGTATTGATTCAGTACACGAAGGAAGCAGGCAAATTTATATTATAGAAATAGATCTTATCTAACATAGAATTTGCTGTCTTAAAAATAATTGTTGTAATTACATAAATTTATGATAGACTATCTATGGATAGTTGACTAATTTAAGTTAAGTGAGGGTAGATTTGTGATAAGTTCGATTTTTAATAAATATAAATTCATCAGGTTTGTTATTGCTTTTATAGCCATGCCTTTTATAGCAATGTCGATGATGTTATTTTCACCGCCTGCTACATCTGTTGCAGCTGATAAATTTCCTAACAAAGCCATTGATATTATTGTTCCGTTTAGCGTAGGCGGGGGCACCGATATTTGGTTGCGAGCGATTTCGGTTGCCTTAGCTAACAAAAAAAGCCTTAGAGTACCGGTAAATATTAGAAATATTCCCGGGGCGGCCTCGCTTCGAGGAGCCGGGACGGGATTTAACGCTGAAGCGGACGGATATACGCTAACAGCATTTAATCCGCCATCGACGCCATGGTCTTGGTATCTTAATAAACCGCCATTTGATATCAAAAAATTTAAGGGAATAACCGTATATGTGCGTGAGCCGGGAATTATTGTCGCTCATCCTAAATCCGGCATAAATTCTTTTCAAGATATGATCAAAGCATATAATTCTGGCAAAAAAAAGATAATTGCTTCGCAGCAAAAAGGCACTATTTGGCATATTGCCGCGGAATTGTTGAAAAAACGTAATAATATAAATTGGCAACAATATGTATCTTATAAAGGTACCGGGGATATTGTCGCAGCTATTTTGCGTCAAGAAGTTGAAGTCGGAATTATTACCGCCTCATCAGCTCTTGATAGCGTGAAAAACGGGCAATTAAAAGCTTTGGCGATTGTCGGTGCAACTGAAAGGCTGGGAAGCTATCCAGATGTTCCGACTATGAACGAGTTTGGACTTGATCCGCTAGAAGTATGCGTGCTGAGAAGATCTATTTATGCACCGGCACAAATTGATGAAGAACATCGAAAAATTCTTGAAAAAGCATTGATCGAAGCACAAAATAATACTTTCGTACAAGCGCAATATAAGGCACTCAAACTTAAGCCCGCTTATGGAACAGGAGCAGAAGCAGAGCAAGCAATATTAGATGCAATCGAAGTAGCAAAAGAATTGAATCTAGAAGCAATCGTTAAATAATTACGATTTCAAAGCTCAGAGATTTCAGAGCAGCTGTAAAAAATCTTGAATAAGATAATTGGTATTTGGTGGGATTTGGATTGGGATTGGGATTAAGTGTGTGAGGTTTATTGATCATAAAATAACTATCGAAGAAATGATCTTTTCTTTAGTACTTGCAGTGTTTTTTGCGGTTATTTTTTTGGGAGCATGGCAGTTTAGTTACGATTCAGCTATTTTTCCGATTATGCTATCATCGCCTGCTTTAGTGTTGGTGACAATATACATATTTAGAGGCATGTTTCCGCCTGTATTTAAGGCCATTATTGCAAATAATGATCAGTTTTCTATAGGAAAAAAACCAGAGAAATTAAATAAAAAAACCGAAAAACAAAATATCTCTTATTTCAAAGCCTATTTTGTCTTTGCATATACCGCTTTATATGCTGGGCTAGCATATTTATTAGGTTTTTATTTGGCTGCGGTAATCGCAGTTTTTATATATGTTTATGTCGTTAGAAAAAAGGTCAAATATATAATACCTGTTGCTATTTTTCTCATAATTATAATTTCGGGATTAACATATGTTTTTGATACAGCATTCGGATACCACTATTCTCAAGGTGCTTTATTAAAGTTATAAAAATGTAGTTTTATGTTTGCTCAATTTTTTGATAATCTGGCTTTAGCGTTCTCAATGGTTACTACTATTGAAGCTATTTTTTGGATTATACTTGGCACCGTAATTGGGATTATTATTGGAGCTATTCCGGGTATTGGGCCGGCACTCGGAGCCGCTTTAGCATTGCCGTTCACCGTTTATATGGAGCCTTTATATGCACTGATTTTTATCATATCGCTATATGATGGCACTATGTATGGGGGTAGTATCCCTTCTATTCTTTTGAATACGCCGGGCGATGGATCTGCTGCTGCTAGTACGCTTGAGGGCTATCCGATGGCAAAAAAAGGACAAGCCGTTACTGCTTTGACTATTTCGTCTACGGCTTCCGCTACGGGTGGGGTAATAGGTGATATGATCGCTATTTTTGGCTCTGTTTTTATGTTACCTTTTTTGTTGCTTTTTGGCACTCCTGAATATTTTATGCTTGGCATATTCGGAATTATTTTAGTGTCGCTGATATCTAAAGGAGCGTTTTATAAAGCTTTGATCTCAGGTTTATTAGGGCTTTGTATTACGGTTATTGGCATTGCGCCGGGAAGCTCTGCTGATGTTCGTTATACTTTTAATCTATTGGAATTATATGATGGGGTATCGTTTCTTCCCGTATTGTTAGGTTTATTTGGCATTGCGACTATGGCAAAGCTTTTTTCTGAAAATACAGGACAAATCTCGAGTATAAAAACATTGGGCGGAAGTCGTTTGGAGGGCATTAAAAAAACTTTTAAGCAATGGAAAACACTTGTTAAAAGTTCAATTATCGGGTTTATTATAGGAGCAATACCAGGTACCGGGGGCACTGTTGCAACTTTTGTTTCATATGGTGAAGCCGTCAGATCAGGAAAAAAAGATAAAGTCGAATTTGGTAAAGGTAATGAACGCGGCTTAGTCGCAACTGAAGCTGCTAATAATGCTTGTATTGATGGGGCTTTAATTCCAACGCTGATGTTCGGCATACCGGGTAGCGCTACAACTGCTATTGTTTTAGCTGCTATGTTACTACACGGATTGCGTCCTGGAATAGCTATGTTTGAAGGCGAAGGCTATGCTATAACCCTAGCTTTATTTTTGGGTTTGCTATATTCGGAGGTCGTTATAACCATAATAGGGCTTGCTAGTGTAAGATTACTTGGAAAACTAACTACAATAAATATAAATATTATTATCCCGGTAGTTATTTTACTTTCGGTTATCGGGATTTTCTCGATCAATTTTAATTGGCTAGATGTTATTGTGATGGTTATCGCAGGAATGCTAGGTTTTTTAATGCTTAAATACGGCTTTCCTGTTATTCCTACTATTATCGGGGTTGTGCTTGGCAGTATTATTGAAGAAAATTTACTGAGAACATTCGAATTAGGTGGAGGAAGCCTCATAATGCTAGTACAAAGGCCTATATCACTGATGTTGCTAATAGGAACAATTACAATTATTTGCGTACCGATCGTCACCGCAATACTTAATCGAAAAAAATAACAAAAAAAATAATATGCAAAAAATAGGATTTATTGGTTTTGGCGAAGCGGCTTTTTATATGGCAAGCGGCTTGATTAAATCAGGATTAAAAGAAGTACATGCCTTCGATCCCGCAATTATAGATAGTAAAGCAAATACAAATAAAATAACTAAAGAAAGAGCCTTAAAAGCAGGGGTAATCACCCTAGATAATCCAAAAACTTTAGCAAAAATTTGTGATATAGTTATCTTGGCAGTACCAGCAATATACTCGCAAGCAGCAGCACAGAACATCATTGCAGAACTAGCAAAAGGGCAAATGTTAGTAGATGTTTGCTCCTCTTCACCTATATTAAAAGAAAAACTAGCTAGGCTATGTTTTGAAAAAAATATCTTATATGCCGATAGCCCTATGATGGGGCCGCTGCCAATACACGGGCACAAAGTACCTATTATTGCTTCGGGAACAGGGGCAAAAACTTGGCAAAAAACGATGATACCTTGGGGGATGAATATAAAAATTATCGAAGCAAAGGCAGGCAAGGCAACTAAGATTAAACTGGCGCGATCTATTTTTACCAAAGGTTTTGAAGCTCTATTAGTCGAAACATTTCAGTTTGCAAGAAGTAATGATATAGAAGATGTGATAATGCAAAGTATTGGTGATACCATAGATAACGAAAGTTTTATAGAATTAGCAAAACGATATATGGGCGGCGATCTAATTCACGCAGCAAGACGGGCAAAAGAATTAGAAGATGCTGTCAGCATAATGAAGGAGAATAATATTACTCCACATGTTGCAAAAGGGGCATTGGAAAGATTAAAAGCTTCGGCAAAGCTTGGGGCGAAATCTGGAGTAAAAAAACTCAAAGGCAACGCTCCAAAAGATTTAGCGCAAATTTATAAAATATGGGAACAAGCCGGCGCAATAAATAAAGGCAAAAAAACTTGACATAGCAATACGTTGTATGTATAATGTATGTTATGATGAAAAAAATAAAATTTGATCCAAAAAAATCTGCTTGGCTAAAAGAAAATAGAGGGATCGGATTTGAAGAATGTGTCGTACTTATAGAAGCAGGGAAAATAATTGATAGTATTGATAATCCTAGCGCTAAATATTCGCAGCAAAAAATTTTCGTGCTAGAGATTGGCGGTTATATATATTTAGTACCTTATATCGAGAATGATAAAGAAATATTTATGAAAACCCTTTATCGAAGTCGTAAATTCAAAAAAATTTATCTAGATAAAACAAGCAAGTAAAAAAAAAGATGAGAAAATGGAAAATGAGAAAATGAAAAATGAAAAAGAATATTTTAACGATGAGGATAAAAATCTTATCGAAAGTATGGAAAAAGCAATAAATAAAAAGGATTTTGTTCCGGTAAGTAATCTAACAAATCAGCGTCTTAAAATGTTTCAAGAAGCTGCTAGAAATACATTGAAGGAAAAAACAACACAGATTACTTTGAGGGTTCCTAATACCGATCTTGCGCTTTTGAAAGCTCAAGCTATGCGTGAAGGGATACCTTACCAAATTTGGATTAAATCCATTTTACACAAATCTATAATTTCATGAAAAGCAATTTTGATTCGGGGTTTTAGTGACCGGGGTAACTTATAGATGCTTTTGCTTATAAGCGTGGGTATTATTTGTGCATAAATAGCCGATTTATAGCCGGTTACAAAAATCAAACTTGATTTTTATGTCGCTTTTTTTATAAAATGCCTAAAAAGCGTTGATATAGTCAAAATTATGAAAATGAAAAAAAGCAATGAAAAAAGTTTGGAATAAAGGAAAGATTGTCGGCACAAAACCGCCGCTTACAACAGAGCAGGTGAGTCTTTTGAAAATGAGACTCAAAGAAACAGGGGTATTGCGTGATCTTGTGTTGTTCTATCTTGCTATTGATACATCGCTTAGAGGTTGTGATTTAGTGAAAATTAGGATTTCGGATGTAATGAAAAATAGTGAAGTACAAGACAGCATAACTATTCAACAGCAAAAAACAGGCACTAAAGTTACCGCATGCATTACTCCAAATACTCAAGCTTTGATTAAAAAATTTATTGAGACTTTTGGTAAAAAATGGGATGATTACCTGTTTACTCCCTTAAAAGGTAAATCACTGCATAAACCTATTTCGGTAAATCAGTATCGAGCGTTGGTAAAAAAATGGTTTTCTATGGCCGGGCTGAACCATATGAAATATGGCACTCACTCTTTGAGACGTACTAAAATAAGTCTAATCTATAGAAAAACGGGGAATCTGCGAGCTTGTCAAAAACTGCTTGGACATTCCAATATTCAGCATACGGCTAATTATTTAGGCATAGAAGAAGCCGAAGCTTTGGAGGTTGCTAGAGGAATACAGATTTAAGCGCGGCACTTTTTAAGACGTACTAAAATAAGTCTAATCTATAGAAAAACGGGAAATCTGCGAGCTTGTCAAAAACTACTCAAAAAAATTCTTTGGACATTCCAATATTCAGCATACGGCTAATTATTTAGGCATAGAAGCAGAAGAAGCTTTAGAGGTTGCTAGAGGAATACAGATTTAAACGATTAGAACATTGCCAGATGGCAGTAAAGCAGGAGAAATAGTTATAATGTTAATTTTGGGAGTTTTATTAGGTTTTATCTTCGTTGCATTTGGAGCATATGCAGAACATGGATTGTGCGAAGCTTTATCATCTACCTTTCGGTATTGCTTGATATGACTACTCTTTTGAACGTAACACCATTAGGTGGTATGATTATTATGGCATCTTGGCTGCTGCTTTTGGTGAGGAAAAGAATATGAGGAAAAAATGGATTATGATTGCTGCAATTATTGGAATTATTCTTATCGGTGCAGTTGCTGTGGGGCCTATTATGAGTGATGTCGAAACACCAAACTATGAGGTGGTTACAGCCGAGAATAATATTGAGGTTAGGGAGTATGATCCCATGATTATCGCAGAAGTCCGGATGAATGGGCGGCGCGAAGATGCTATTGGCGACGGGTTCCGTTTACTGGCAAATTACATATTCGGAAATAATATGGTTAAACAAGGTATTGCGATGACTGCTCCAGTGCAACAGCAACAAGAAGGTAATGTTTGGCAAGTTAGCTTTGTTATGCCTTCAGAGTATAGCATGGATGATTTGCCCAAACCGGTTAATGACCTTGTTACACTCAAAAAAATTCCGACTAAAAAATTCGTGGTAATTAAATTCTCTGGCACTAATTCTGATGAAAATATGAAGCAACACGAAGAAAAATTGATGGAATATATCCAATCCAAAAATCTATCAGTAACAGGTTCTCCAAAATACGCCTTTTATAATCCCCCATGGACATTGCCACCTATGCGTCGAAACGAGCTCATGATTGAAATTCAAGAACAATAAAGTTCGGTTTCCAATGAATCCCAAACATGAATCCCAAACAGGGATTCGAACTCAGAGGGGTTCAATATCTCCATCCAAGATCTTCATCCAAGATCTCCATCCAAGATCTCCATCCAAGATCTTCATCAATGTCCCGAACATCTTTGAAAACGGATACATTTTTCGTGATTTAGTAAATTAAGCTGGTTATCTTTGTCATATCTAAGATGTGTAATCGTATGTCGTCATTACACTTATTTCATCGCTATCACAATTATAAATCAGCAGATCATTGCCTTCCCATATTGAATTCACGTTTTAATAGCTTGCCGTATTTGATAACGATTCTGACTCTTTGGGCTTGCGGAAACATATAAAATCGGCAATTTTTTAGGCGGTTATTACTAGCAACCAAGTCATCTAATTCGCCTAAGCTATCTACATTTGTGAATAGTTTTAGATTATATTTAGACATCGCCAACCTCCTGTCTCGTTGTTACAGGGTTGGCTCGGTGTCTACACCCGAGCAAACGTGCAAGACCTTCCCAATTATTTTAAGTTCATCGATTTATTCGGCAGTCCCGTATGTCCAGGTTTTTTTCGTTTTTGCGTTTGTTTGAACCACTCGTCTCACCGGCCTCCAGTGAGTTTTCGCCAGTCCCAGTTAACCGAACCCGGGGGCAGCTAAACGCAATTGGAACAAAAACCATAAGCAAAAACAACTATGAAGGAATCCATCCTTATGTCGTAAACCAAGTCCGTTATCACGCACGCAGCCTGATGCGGTACTCTGTATTTCTGTATTCATGTCTATCTCGAGTAAGAGCTGATGCTGGATTATTTATCCCGCAAGTAGGCTTACGATACCAAAAAAAGGTCGACCTTTTTTGACCGCCTCCTCAACCACAAATGTGCCAGCTTGATTGAAGCATCCCGGGCACAAAAACGTGGCTTGGGCATAAGTGATTTTTCACCAGATGCATGATTTGAGGATAAGGCTGGCAAGGACAATGCCTTTCCTGATCTCGCAACCGAAGACCTGACGAGCCGCGATCATCAAATCGATCTAGCAGATGCCGCCGCATTTGGTGTTGTTGCTGGTTGATTTGCGGATGCTCTCCATCAGTGAAATCTCCCGCAAGATCAAAATTCCACGCGGAGCCCTCTACGGAACGCTGGCCGAGTGGCTGGGCAACGCGAAGCAATTGCTGTCTATTGTTCTCGATCCGTTTCGTTTTGGCGGGTAGGTTCAACATTGATTGCTGCAGTCCATAATGATTTCATCCAACTTATCAGTAACTTTTATAAATCCTATCGTTATGGCCGATATGACCTAGAGGGGATGAAAGTAGAGGATGAGGAAAAACTTCAGTTAAATACCTTCATAGAAAAATATTTGAAATTGAAGATTGACGCCGATGATATACTGCAGCCCTCTTTAGCGAGAGTGGTAGTTTTTTCTAGCATGTCGCATGGTATTCATGTTGGCTTGGCTGGCTTTATTGATGATGTGATTTTGTAGGCTAATGCTTGGAATTCTTTCTTTGGTTTTGGCTAGATGATTAGTTTATCGAGGGCGTCGTCGCTCAAAGGTTTGGAGCGACAAAAGCGGAAAGCTAACTCTATTATTCCCAATTCTCATGAGCAAGGGGCGAGCGGTTCAGATCGTCTCTAAAGCTTCGCCATTGCGGCATAATGCGGTCCATGTGAGATATAAAATGATCATTGTGGGTGCGTTCCAAAAAATGAACGATCTCATGAACAACAACGTACTCAATGCATTTAACCGGCTTTTTTATTAGCTCCAAGTTAAGCCATATCCTCTTATGTTTAGGATTACAACTACCCCATTTTGTTTTCATCCTTTTGATTCCAAAAGATTTCACCTGCAGCTCAGACCTGATTTCCCACTTTTTAATAATACCGGGGAGAATCTGCTTCATTTCCTTTCGGTACCATTGAGTGAGCAGCTTTTCGCGCTCTTCTAACTCATTATTTTTACTTATATTCAAAACCAGTGTTTTTTTATTCCGAATTTCAACAAATGGGCGTTTTTCAGTATGCTCAATATCTAATAAATATCTTCGACCGAGATAATAATGACTTTCTCCAGTGATTAATTCTCTTGCACTTTGTCTTGATTGCTCTTCAAAAGATTTTATCTGGCGTTTGAGCCATCCGAATTTTGATATGACTGCTAGTCTTACGGCCTCATCGTCGATAATTTCTGGAACAGCTATCCTAACCCAACCATTAGGTGGATATACTGCCAAGTGAAGGTTTTTTATTTTCTTTCGTATAACCTTCACAGTTAGTTCATTTACGATAATCGTGCTTTCTTTAATATTCACTTTGCTTTTTCACCAGTTCAAATATTTGTTTTGCTTTGCAATCAGTAACGCCCAGCATAGAAGCAATTTCCACTTTTATTTCGCGTTCTTTTAGTTCATGTCCACGAAAGCCATCTTTTTTAGTTTTTCTCACTACTTTGTCCACGTCCAGCGCGAGCTTTTCATCTCTTCCAAAGTTGTCATATATTGCTCTTTTCGCAGCTGAATTTAAGGATTTTGGATAAGATCTATTCGTTTTTTTTCTATATACCTTTTTCGCCAAATCAATAATATTTTTCAAATAATCCTTATACTTTAATGCCTGTTCTTTGCGCTCTTGAATTAGTGTATCCAACAATTCAGACATTTTCTCATAGTATTTAGGATTGACCGGCGCTTCATCAATGATGACTTTGCGGATGTTATTTTCAATAGTTTCTGCTACAGCCTCTTTGCTATTGCGTATTCCTTCTGGCAGCTCTTTGATTGCATCTTCTGCGCGCTCAACAATAAGCTGTATAAGGCTGAGATCATCAAAATCTGATATTTTCTGACTTTCTTTTGCTAATATATATGAGTCAATAAGATGGCGCATCGAAGGCTCGTACAGTTTCATATCGATGTAATCGCCACTGGCCATTTTGACTTCGGTTCGCACAGATTCGTAATGTTGAACCTCAGCTTTAATCGCTTCAATCTCTTTTGAAGAATATCCTGCTTCAGCCATTTCATTGGCTAGGGCTGCATAGGCACGTATGAATGAGGCGCTCTTTTTATATAGAGCGAGTCTGCGAGGTTCGTTATCTTTCAGTGCCTCTTTGTTAGATGTATCCTTGGCACAAAAATACTTAAGATATGCATCTGTATTTTTTGGTGATGCTACATTTTCGCAAAGAGCTTTTATTGCTTCGCGTGTTTCATCCAATCGTTGTTTAGCTTTTTTTAAGCGATCTTCGAGCAATCCTGCGACATCTTCTTTATCATATTTATCAAATGCACCAGAGGTATAATCCTTAATTGAACTTTCCAAGCTGTTGAACAAATCCTTGTAGTCAACGATATAGCCATATTCCTTGCTATCGCCATCCTTACTATCGCCATCCAATCGGTTAACTCGGCAAATGGCTTGAAAAAGCCCATGACCATGCATTTTTTTGTCGATGTATAAATAAGTTGCAGATGGTGCATCAAATCCTGTGAGTAATTTATCAACGACAATAAGCAGTTTCATCTGACCGGGTTCAGTGACGAACTTATCTTTGACTTTCTTTTCAAATTCTTCTGCACGATTTACGACCTGCTCCTTTGGTTCATCAAAAAAATCCGCTAGCATTTTGCGATAAATATCATATTGGCGAAGTTTTTCTGTACGGCCTTCACCACTTTCCTCATCTTTAATGCCTTGAAGCGATGGTTTGTATGAAGTTATAATTGCACACTTGTGCGAAAAGCCTACTTTATCAAAGAGTTCATAGAACTTACATGCTTGATAGATACTGCTAGAAACCAAAATAGCATTACCGCGACCGCATTCAGCAAGCCGATCCCGTGTTTCCATGTCGAGTACAATATCGTTTACGATTTTCTCCAGTCGTGACTGAGAACTGAGAACCTTTTGCATGGTTCCCCATTTTTTTTTCAGCTTGGTTTTGGTAAAATCATTGAGACCTCTAGTTTTGGATTCAAACCAAAGGTCTACCTTGTCCTGAGATGTAATATTTTGCTCAATATCCCTTGCTTCATATCGTAAATCTACAACAACGCCATCCTTAACGGCTTCATCAAATTTGTATGTGTGTATATATGGTCCAAAAACCTCAAGGCTGGTATTTTTGTCATCCTTCAGCAGTGGCGTCCCAGTGAAACCGACAAACAAAGCATTTGGCAATATTTCCTTCATAGCTGAGTGCAGCTTACCGGACTGGGTTCGGTGGCATTCATCCACAAACACGTAAATATCTCCCTTCGCCTGGAAGTTTGACATCATATTTTTTTGAATTTCTGCCATGAATTTATCGACATCTTCCCCTGACAATTCATCATTTGCTGATTTGCCAAACTTATGGACTAGTGAGCATATAAGCCACTGCTCGTTTTCATTTAGAGTTCTAACAAGATCCTCTGCGCTTTTAGTTCGATAAATATCTTCATTAACACCCAAAAAGACATTTTCTATTTGTTCGTCGAGCTCTGTTCTATCTGTAATTATAAGGACGCGTGCGTCTTTGACGTTTTCCCTTATCCATTTAGCCAGCCAGACCATTGTTAGACTTTTTCCTGCCCCTTGTGTATGCCAAATTATACCTCCCTTACGGCTTCGAATGTATTTTTGTGCTTCTTTAATTCCGAAATATTGGTTTTGTCGGCATATTTTTTTTACCCCGACATCAAACACAATGAAATCGTGTATCATCTCAAGCAATCGTTCTTTATTGCACATTAGTGAGATGTGTTTGTCTGACTTAAATTCTCCCACTCCTCCATCTTCCTTCCATTCGAGATAATATTTTTCGCTAGTTTCAATTGTTCCGTATCTCAATCCCTGCGTATCATTAGCGGCCATCACCAGCTGCATTGTAGTGAAGAATGGTCGAATAATATCCTTTTTTTGGTTGTACAGGTTTTGCCTAATACCTTCTGTCAGGCTGACGATGGATCTTTTAAGTTCGATAACTCCAATAGCAATACCGTTTATATATATAACGACATCCGGCCGTTTTTTTTGTTTTTCTTTTATAGTCACTTCTTCAGCGATGGCAAATTGATTATTTTGAGTATTTTTCCAGTCAATTAGCCACACGGTTTGGTTTTGCTGTCCGACCTCTTCTTTGACCTTAATACCATATCTCAGCAGCCGATAAACTTCCTTATTAGCATCATATAGGCTACGCCCATCTCCCATTGCTGCTGCCTTATCGAGTTTATTCAAAGCACGTTCGATCAGCTTATTGCTATATTTTTGTTTTATCAAAAATTCCTTTAGTATGGTTTTTTCGATATTTTTATTATCTCGGTTTTTCCAATATCCCAGGTATTTGTATTGCAATTTTTCTTTGAATAGTTTTACGATACGGTTTTGTGTCACCCTCTCTATTTCTCCGACTTTACCCATTATTATTTTCCAATCTATCTGGTTTTTTAAGTAATTTTTTCTCCTGCGATGCGGTGCGCCGCTCGAGTTTTTTGCTATCTTCGTCAGGTGGTAAGTTTTCAGGTCTGATGTCCCGCTCGATCAAGGTTTGGCGTACAGCCTCATTATTGGTTACATGCTCGCTGGATATTTGTGGTTCAGTTCTCATGTTATTTTCACGTGCATTGTAAATCGTAATTTCGGTTGCAAAGTCTTTCGCCTTAAGTATTATGGTTGGTGCAAAGTCAGCCAGTGGACGAGTATTGGGAATTTTCCACTTTGCTTTCATTTGTTGTGTATTTTTGTTAAATAAAGCCTTATCTCCCTTACTGATAATGATGCCAAAATTGTGCTCTTGTCCTGTTTGCTCGTATATGACCTCGTAGAGGTTTTTTTCTGTCTGTGTTAGTTTTTTTCGTGCATGAAGTCGTTCTTGCTCCAAAAGACGCTGCTCGATTAGTTCAGCTTTGCGTGTTTGCATGACAAAATAGGTTTGTGCGAAAGCAATCTGCTCTTTTCGAGGGTCGCCATTTTGTGCGATTAGGTAGCAGGCATAGCGTGTTAGCATTACATCATCGATTTCCCTCTCACTGCTAGATCCTAGCTTGACCATTTTCCTGACGTCAGGAAAATGGTCTACAACCTCATGTCCGCTGACTTCGCAAGCAATTTTTGCCTTTGAAATAACGTTTGAAAAATTTTCCCATTTATCATATCCTAGAAGGTGTTGCAGGTCTCGTGCAAGCCAATATTCAATTTTGTTTTCGGCTTTTTGAGCATGCATCTCAAATTCATTTGTAAGTATTTTGATAAGTAGTTTTTTCATATTATCTCTTTTTTTTTAATCTAGTTTTTCCTGTTAGCAGCTGCTGCATTATTGCTGTTTTGATATTTTGATTTTTTTTTAATGTTTTTTGTAGTGCGTTAATTTCGTTTTCGATGTCTGATAGTATTTCAGCGATTGCTTTTTGCTCTTCTATTTTTGGTAGATACAAAGATAAAGTACCTATATCCTTAGAGTTCAATGATGGAAGTGCTGTAGCGGCAACAAGTTTTCCAAACTTCAAATATAAGAATAAATAGTGGAAAAAGTTATAGTTTGAAATTTTATGATCTAAAATAAATGCCATCATATTGTTATCTATACAACATTCCGATACTGTTATTTTTTTCCTTTCTAAAAATATTGCGGCACCAATTTTTGCGAACACTATACTTTTTTCCGGAATGGTATTCACACCTAGCGTTTTAGCCACTACATTTGAAATATAGTTGTTGGCTACATGCATGTGCGTAGAATTACCAAGATTATTCATGTCAGAAACTTTGAAGAAGCCATAGTCGCCATTCTGATGACCTTGATATTTTGTTGGAAAACCATTGCCACTTTTAAAGTAACCGAACTTATCAATTGTTTTTTCTTTCCACTCCTCCTCAAATCCTGGGAGGCGTTTTTTACCGGTTAAGAGTTGCTGCATGGCGGCGGTTTTCATATCTCGCTTTTTTTCTATCAATTTCTCTAGGCTTTCAATCAGCCCATCTACATCGCAGAGAACTTCTGCAATCGCCTTTTGCTCCTCGGGCTTAGGGAGTGGTATTTGCATATTTGCAATCGTCTTCATGCGAACAGAGTCAACAGAAGATTTTGCGGTCATTGACATTATGCGGGCGTAAAAATTGTTGCTAAAATATTTGTAAAAATAGAAGCCATCAATTCGCTTATTAAAATGACTCATTTTGTAAACGCGTTGATGAAAATCAAATCTTCCATTTATGTAGTGAAATATTTTCCCCGTTCCTACGCCGTCGCCAGCTGTAAGAACCGCTTCACCATCAAAAGAATAACTGTTAATCCTCTCTACCTGTTGAGAACGCACAAAAAACGGGTATTTACCTGAGTCAATTCTGTCTTGAGTGTTTTTGCTGCCAGTTGTTATCTGACAAACATTTTTAATCTGGTCGATCTCCCAATCCTCGGGAACCAAACCGATATCTGTATGCTTATAACCGGACTTCACTGACATAAAAACAATAATCTCACCACTCTAAACCCATCTTTTTCAAATGCTCTGCCACCCGAGCCGAATAATCCGAAACATCTTTGTCAAGCTCAGGCATAGGGTGAGCATAGCGTTCCTCAAGAACTCTAACACGATTCGCTAAAAACTGCACTATACGATCAACTTCTGTAGCAACATCCGTGCTAAGACGTGCAAACCATTTGTCGTTCACGACCAGATCTTTGATCTCATCAACGCTTAAGCGCGAGTAATGCAATAAGGTTTTCTTATCGAGCTCGAGCTGCTGATTTTTAATCTTGGAGTCCAGATAACCTTTTTCATCAAGCAGTTTTTGCATTTGTTTGATTACCGCCATTTCATCAACAAAATCTTCATCGCCCTTGATTTCTTCTTTGATTTCTTTTTTGATTTCTTTTTTTCGATCTTTCAAGCTAGTTTTATTCAGTTCACCTTTGTCGTTTTTAGCATCTTCTAAGAGGCCTTCTTCGCCGCTATGCTCTTCGGTCAGCTCTTCAATTTCCTGAATAACCGCCTCACGCTGTGCTTCTAGCTCATCAATAACCTGTTTTTCATCAACGTAATAACGCTGTACGAGCAATGCAGGCGGTATCAATTCCGCCTTGAATTTTTGTCCTTTCTGACCCGAGCCAAGAACGATATCGGGCGTTTCCTTGACCTTATTATCCTTGTCTTTTTCATCAATAATCTGGCGTATTTGTGCCGCAGCTTGCCAGCCTTCGCCCGAGATAAGGTAAACATCATCTTGCATGACATCAGACCAGTAATTCATCAAATGTTGATAAACATCATATTTATCGATCAACGGAATGTTTGAGAAGGTAGACAGCAAGTCCTCTGAAATCCCCCGGATCACATCTTTCGGCTTGCAACCTTGCTCGAGTGATTTTAGATACGTCTCATACTTATCTTTCCAGCCTGTCAGTGTTGCTTCGGCCTTACGGGCATATTCTTGATATTCGGCACAATTTAATATGGTCGTTTTGACTTGATCACTTGGCACGAGAGGGGTTAGGTAATCAGGGCTGAAATTTTGGCTGGAATTTTGTTTGAAAAGAGCTTTTCGTGTCGCTGTGAAAACATTCCAATAGTGCTGTAGTTCATCAACGTCTCGTTTCGGAATACCGCCTTTCAAATGAGCACTCAGGTCATGAACGTCCGCTTCGTCGCCGCTATCAATGTAACGCGGCAGGTTGAGGTTATAGTCATTTTTTGAACCATCTATCTCAGAGACAGGCACTAAACGAGAGAAAAATTCGATTTCTAGACCTTTGTTAAACACATCGACAATTTTATGTATGTCTTGTGCCCGCAGGCGATTTTTACTGCCATCTTTGATAAAGCCTTTGCTAGCATCAATCATGAAGATGCCTTCGCGCGAAGCAGCTTCTTCCTTATCTAGCACGATAATGCAAGCCGGGATACCTGTGCCGTAAAATAGGTTAGCAGGCAGACCGATAATACCTTTGATATAACCGCGTTTGACTATTTCTTTACGGATGTTTGCCTCGGCATTGCCTCTGAATAATACACCATGCGGCAAGATGACGGCACCTTTTCCGGTGCTTTTTAGCGAGCGGATAATGTGTAGTAAGAAGGCATAGTCACCGTTTTTAGAAGGTGGTACACCATAATCGAAGCGACCATAAGGATCGGTAATTGTCTTTTTTTTCTCATCTTTTGCAAAGCCGTTTTGCCATGACTTCGTTGAAAATGGCGGGTTAGCGACGATGAAATCGAAGCTTTTAAGTTCAGACGCAGATTGCGTAAATTTCGGATAGGAGAGCGTGTCTCCTTCTTTAATTTCAGCAGTCGAATTGTTGTGCAGTATCATATTCATTTTTGCCAAGGCAATAGTGGCAACATCTTTTTCCTGTCCGTAAATGGTTATACCACTCGGTGTTTCATCTGCAGCCTTCAACAATAAGGAACCAGAGCCACATGTGGGGTCGTAAATTGTCTGATCTGAGCGAGGCTCTTGGCTGGTATCTTTGCCAATGCCGATAATTTTTGCCATGATGCGTGAGACTTCGGCAGGCGTATAGAATTGCCCCTTGCTTTTACCACTTTCGGTAGCAAAATGGCGCATCAAATACTCGTAAGCATCGCCTAGCAAGTCATCGCCTTCAGTGCGGTTGCTACGAAAATCTAGACCACTAAAGATAGACACTAGCTTGGATAGCCGGTCCTGCATTTCCTTGCCTTTGCCGAGTTTGTCTTCATCGTTGAAGTCGGCAACATCGATAACAGCTTTGAGTCCATTGGCTTCAGCAAGCTTTCCGATAGCCTTATTGATCTTGTCGCCAATCTCTTTACCACCTTTGATCTTAACTAAATCAGCAAAGCCACAACCTTCTGGGATTTGAATCAACGGGTTAGCTTTACCTGCATATTTATCTGAAACGTATTTTATAAAGAGCAGTGTAAGTATATAGTCTTTGTACTGAGAGGCATCCATGCCGCCGCGCAGTTCATCGCAACTTTTCCAAAGCGAGCTATATAATGCTGATTTTTTAATTGCCATCGTTTTTGTCCTTCAAGTTATGATGATAAAAAATAATTGACAATGAATAAGAATACAAGCAGATTGACGGGTAAAGAGTAGGTTTTTTGAGAATGCAGTAATGACTAAATCGATCGAAAAGAAATCTAACGAGCTAATAGAGCCACAAGTAGAAAAGTTATGACTTTTTTTATTTGAAACGGCCATGATAAAACGGCCATGATGAAACGGCCATGATATGATATTTTTTGAGAGCAAAAATCAAACAAGAGAGTAAGCTTGGTTTTTTGTCGGATTTGTTAAAAAAAATCTTTTAATTGTCATTCTATTATTCCTTATTCACTTTTTTGTTGTAAATTTCATCAATATATTCTATAATGCTAAGGGCATTTGATTACGCAAGGAAATTGACATCATCGAGCAAGAGAAAATGGAGCAAGATAGCAAATTTATGAAACAAAATTATATTTTTTTTATTTTCCCTTTTGTCGCAGTCGTATTATACTTTGTATTAGAACTCTCTTTCCCACAGGCTGACGATAATTTTTTATTAGCAGTCAATGCTTCCATCACTTCTTTTATGGCTTCCATCACTTCTTTTATGATTTTTATTTCAAACAACAATAAAATTAAGAAACGTGAGATTGCCTCAAGGCACTTTGAAAAAAAATTGGAAGCATATGAACCTTTTCTAGATTTATTGGTTGATATCATTTCAGGAAAACCCAGGGATGAGGATAAAGAGAAGAATATGATATTTGATATTAAGAAAAATATGATTTTATGGAGTTCTGCCACAACGATTAAAGAATGGGATAACTTACTATATTTATCAGAACAACTTAGTGACACCCCAGAAGGTGAGGAAAAACATAAAAAACTTTTTAATGGGGTGGAAAAGATGCTTTTAGCTGTTCGCAATGATTTAGGGCATGATGATCGTGCAATGGACAAATATGCATTAACAAAAACCTTCCTATACGTAGAAGGTAAAAAACGATTGGATAGTTGGAAATGACAAAACGCAAATTAGACCACCAAAATAGATTTGCCCTCTTCGTCAAAAGGGGAAGAAAAATTAAAAGCGGATGGCGAGGGTCCTTTTTTATGTAGGGTATTAAATTTTTTGACAGCTTCTTTCCATGTTGGTATTTCTCCGTGCTTAATCCACCAAATAACATGGGTTGGATAATCTATTTTCCTAAACCATTTATGTTTTTGCTTAAAAGCTCTTTCATGCAGCCCGGTATAGGTAAAATTATACACAGATTCTATATCCTCCCAGATGCTTAATGTTCCCGAATGTGTTTCTTCGGCTTTGACAAATCCCCCATCATAATAATCGGGTACGACAAACTCTCCCCACTTTCCCCAGTCACGCTCAAAATTTGCCAAATGATCTAGGTCATCAACCGCTTTTGCTCTTTTAATAAATCCCTTTGCATTTTCCGCTACCTTAAAAACAGGAGGTAGTAATGCTTCAAATCCGGCAACGACAGGGTCACCATATGGTTTTTTCATGATAGCAAAAGAAGAAAACGCTATTACTTTACCCAAGTTACCCATGGTTACTCTCCATTATATATATTTACTAGTTTTACGCTTGTTAGCGTGGGATTTCGTGGGATTTCGTGGGATTTCGTGGGATAGTAAATACTCATAACCCGATATTTTTCTTATACAGAATCTTGGCGGCTTACCGGATCCGTATTTCCATGTATACTCGGTCACGCATTTCCATGTTTGCTTGATCACGCGTTTCCATTTACAAATGCTATTTTTTTTCTTAATATATTCGTTGTTTTTAAACCAACATCCAATACATTTCTTACGTAATTCAGCACACGGTTTCTTTGGGTCCCAAAAACTATTGGATCCGGTGCTTTCAATAATAATAGGATCATAATATAACGTCTTATTCTCTTCTAACCAATCTTCAACATCTTTGATATTTCTACATTTTTCCTGAAAGGAAGAGTTGAATTCAGTAGGAAGATATAGATAGACACTTTTTATCTCTTTCTTGAAATGCTCATCACGATCTTCCCTGGACATTCTTAATCCGTAGCCAGAAGTTCCGTTATTCCAGGCACTTACACTAAATTTACACATACCAGCTCCTAAAATTTCCAAAAATCCTATTTCCATACTTTGCAACTATAATATCTGCTATTTGACTTTCAGTTACGCTACCTCCCATTATAGCAAAAATAGCTTCTAACCGGGCATCATCACCAAATATTTTAGTTAACTTTGCACTACCAAATCTTATCAAAACATCCCTTATGTCAAGTTGCGACATAAAAACTTAATATCCCACGCATCTTATAACTTTATCACTTTTTCAAAATTATAAAGCAATTTATGATATTCACAACATATTTATTCTACAATAGATTTGTACGTTTTTATTTGCTCATCAGTTCCTTCTTTTTCAATAAGAGCCAGTAAGGCTTTTTCAAATACCGTGTGATCGTAAAGATCTAAATGGTAGCCGAGATCATAAAAAAGCTCTCTGATTGCAGGACGGCATTTTAAACCTAGTTGTTCGGTAAAAGGCGATCTTTTACGTAATCGAGTTTTGGCATGCAATAATTTTTGATTTCTCTCTTGATTTCTTTCTTGATTTCTTTCTTGATTTTCCTCCTGACTTTCCTCTCTGCTTTTATCTCTACTTTTATCTCTGCTTTTATCTCTACTTTTATCTCTGCTTTTATCTCTACTTGGAAACCCAGAAAGTTCGGAAATTTTCCTAACCATAGATTTATCTATTTTATCTTTTTTCGGTTTTTTCTTTACTACTAGTTCGGTTATACTGATTTCGTCATCATCTAACCCTAATGTTGGTCTTTCTTTACCCATGATTTCATCTCCTTTTTTGTTGTAGGTTTTTGATTTTTCTCAAGACTTCATTTGTGTAGGCTCTAGAGTTAGCAATGGCCTTATCGAGTCCTGATACGTGCTTTGTATCGAGTTCATGCAAAAGTCCTCCAAACGAACGTATCGCCCGAAACGCTTCACGATCTGTAAGAGCAGTTTCAAAAATTGGCACGCCTGCTGTGTGAAATTCTTTGATTATATGTTTGAGCGTGCGCGGTTGTACTGCCGGATTCGTTCTTGTAAATAATATTCCGAAAGGAATGTTACGCTTGAGTAATTTTGATTGGTTTCTGATTAGTTTTATTGTTTTTACCGCTTCATCGGCATCATCTTGTGATCCTTGGCAAAGAATAATAACGTAATCAGCACGTATTATTGCATTAGCAACGGTCGCACTTGCGGTGCCCTCGAGATCCACAAGAACATAACCACTTTTTTCTTCAGCCTCTTCGATATCATCTACAATACTGGTTTCGTCGGCTTTTTCGATAACATGGAGATTTTGTAAATCTTCTTTTAGTGCCCATTTAGCGCTATGTTGATTTGGATCAGCATCTACGAGTGCAATTTTAACCCCGACTTTTTTTGCTCTTCGGCAAAGCTCGCTCGCCAAAATTGTGGCCGCAGTAGTTTTTCCAGCCCCTCCTTTAGACGAAGCGAAAACTATAACTGGCATAAAATTATCTCCTTTATTACTTGAATTATTACTTGTATTTTTTACTTCAATTTATTAGCTATTAGTTAGCTAGCAAATAGTTAATAGATAGCTAACTAATAGCTAAATATTATCTAGATAGCAATAAAAAATCTGCTTTTTATTTATTACTTAGTTGAAAATTAAAAAGGAACAAAATATGCAAGAAGGATTTGCAAGCAGCATCTGATATAAAACCGATTATAAATCTATGCCCCTATTAAGCGTTTTAAGAGCTATACAACCGCGTTTATTTTTTTGTGCCCCCTAACACCAAAATAATTTTTATAGCAGTTTTATAGCAGCTCTATAGCAGTCTGCGGGCAAATTAGATAGGTTTATGAGGATGTTTCGATGTTATTTTATAAATATTCATCTCAAAATTGATACACAGACAAACACACATGCAATCACAAAAAGCAATTCAAGACTCTAAAAACACTCTAAAAACGAAAGGGACTCTCTGTCTATGTAATATTTTATAGCCAATCTAACAAAAAACACCCCCCTACTTGAATATTTATAACATAAAAGCTTTCAAAAGATGAAAACAGGTGCACTAATTTATCAATACCTGCAACACAAGCCTTTTTCCTGACGTCAGCAAAATGATATATAAAAGAAAAAAACGATCGATAAATGAAAGCCACCTGACGACACAATCGAGTTATCAGATGGCTTCTAAATCAACAATGATATCCGTATGAGATGATATCTTTCAAACCAAGAACTCCATAAAGTTCATGAAAGGAAAAAGCTTTACCTTGCTAATCATTTGTAGCATAGGACTTAAAAAAGGTTAAGCATTATTTTTATTTATTTTTGTGCTGTAATCCTTTATAGTAGTGTGTTTAAGCAATATATTAAGGTCGTATTAAGGTCGATTAAGGTCGTATTAAGCTCGGATTAAGGTCGTTTTGTATCCTTTTTCTATTCTTGCTTACATTCATGCTATTTTTTTGCATGCTATTTTTTTGCAGGTAAAACAAAAATTAAGAAAAGGTTGACAAAAAACTTTTGCTGTGTTGTTTTATGTTGCGTCAGAAAATGAAATTAGGTGCACTAATTGCAAAATAAGCACAGCGGAGATCGTAAAGCGTTAAATGCAAACCACCTAACACGAAATTTCACCCATTTGCGACAAATGCGACAAAAACCAAGAAAAGCAATCAGAAAAGCAATCAGAAAAGCAGCCTCAACATCTCTAGGCATTTCTAGGAGGCTCACTAATCCAACTACGCCGTTCATATTCAAATGCACGCTCAAGTGTTTTAATATCCTATTTTAGAAACTAAAAATCAAATACCTGTATTAAGCGTTTTAAGACCCCATAAAATCGCGTTTATTTTTTTTGTGCCCCCTTACGCGAAAATAATTTTTTATAGCAGCCCACGGGCAAATTAGATGGGTTTATGAGGGCGTTTCGATGTTATCTTATAAAGATTTATCCTTTGCCGCGAAATTTTACCTATTTTTGTTTATTGTCTAGTTGAAAATTAAAAAGGAACAAAATATGCAAGAAGGATTTACAAGCAGCATCTGATATAAAGCCGATATAGAGCCGATATAAATCTATGCCTTATTAAGCGTTTTAAGACCTATACAACCGCGTTTATTTTTTTATGTCCCCTAACGCCAAAATAATTTTTTATAGCAGTCTGCGGGCAAATTAGATGGGTTTATGAAGCTGTTTAGATGTTATCTTATAAAGATTTATCCTTTGCCGCGAAATTTTACCCATTTGCGACAAAAACCAAGAAAAGCAGCACCGGCATTCCTAGGAGGTTCACTAATCCAACTACGCCATTCACGTTCAAGAGCTTTAATATCCCATCTTGGAGCTATTTTACGGGCTTTTTCATAGATTTCTTCATAGATTTCACTTCCGATTGCTTTATCTGCGATTGCTTTATTTCCAACAGCTTCGTTTTTTTGTTTATTGATTGGTTGTTTATTAAACCTTATAACCTCGCGATTATTGAATATTACATAATCGTGTTCTTCTTTGTATATCACGTGATAATCAGGTAGATGATCGTTTCTAGCGAGTTCCTTTATTAAATATCTAAAATGTTTCAAAGGGCTTTTTGAACCTGATTTTTTCCATAGTAAATCTAGTTTTACAATCCATTGATTTTGATGACCGCAGTGTTTTCTGGCAATCTCATAGACTCTTCTTTCGAGCGGTTTACGCAACCGAAAATAATCGCGATGCAATGTAAGTACTTTTTGCCGATCTAGAGCATCAAATACCCATTCCGATAGGGTTACCTCGCACCATAACAGCCGTCCATCAAAGCCAAATTTACGTGCTATAGCAGCAGAATCTATCAGGCCGAATGCATTAAAAATCTCCTCACCTTCGCGGCAGATGTTGGTACGAATTCTGGTTCCATCTAGCCGATCAAGTGCTTCACACAAAGAGGCGTAATCTTTACCGGAAGTTCCGCGATTAGTAAAAGTAAGCAGATCGCGAGCAATAATTCTTACCTTGCGCGATATTTCCTCGCCGCGATTTTTTCGGTTAATCAATTGAGATATGCAGTAAATCAAAATATCTTTATCATAAATGGTAGCGAGACCCTTTACGCTTGGCACTATTTCGAGCCAATTTCCGTTATGTTCGTATCGGCGCACTGATTTTTCTGGTTTTTTCGAAAGCGAATAAAAAGGATGTTCCATATGCGCCATAATATCTTTTAAGATGGCATCGGCGACATCGCATATAAATAATTTACTTTCGGGATAGCGTTCTTTTATCAGTGATTTTTTTCTCGATTTTGTTATCGATTTTGTTATCGATTTTTTATTATTGATAATTTTTTCCATTTTCTTTTTCTTCCATTTTCGTCCATTTTCTTTTTTCCCCTCTTTTTTCTCATCGAAGCATTAAAAAGATTCGGGGTTTTAGTGACCGCTGATTTGCGAGATAAATTACAGATAGGTTTTCAATACATTTTCAAAATTTTCTTTTTATTTTTTTGCGTTTTACTTTTTACTTTTAGCCTGACTTTTAGCCTGTGGATAACTTTCACTTTTAGCCTGTGGATAACTAGGATTTTAGTGACCGAGATTCGGGGTTTTAGTGACCGAGATTCGGGGTTTTAGTGACCGGGGCATGATTCAAATCCTTTATAGTAAGGCATTACAGCACCGTTTTTTAGGGCTTAACACGAGTCTAACACTATTTAACTCTAAGAAGAGTTATTTTTTTTTAAAATTTTAATCAAAAAATCGATAAAAATAACCAATATTATTATAAATATTCAAACAATAAAGAAAAAATTTCTACTACCAAAACAAATAAAATGTACCAAAATAATACAGGATATTGAGATCCAATTTTATTGAATATCGTTACTGAATATTGAATATAATATTTTCTGCAATATTTTCAAAAACTACCAGCTAGCTAACTAATAGCTAATGAATTTCTATCTACTAGCTATTGGTTAGCTAACTAATAGCTATCTATAAAAAAAAGGCGTAAAATAAGGCATAAGATAAGCTAAAATAAGATATTAAGAGAGCAGAATTTGTTAAAAAAACTTGAAAAATGATCCGATTTGATACGATTTGAAAGAATACAAATTTATCAAATGCATTTTTTTTTAAGTTGCTTTTAGATTGTTATGTTGCAATCGCTGAAACTAAATTAAAATAATCTCAGCTAATTTATTTGCTAACTTAATTCTAGCATGGATTTATGTTATTATCCGATTTATGATAGCTGATATGATTAAAGGATGATAAAATTACTATAATATCAAAAAAATTGCTGCTGCTTCAACCTTCAGCAACACGCGCAGTATCAGAAACAGCAGCTAAGCTAAGATCAAAAGGAATTGATGTTATTTCGCTTTCTACCGGTGAGCCCGATTTTATATCACCAAAACCAGCTTTCGAATATGCTCAAAAAGCTATGGCAAAAGGCAAAACAAAATATACTGCTACAGCGGGCATTACTGAATTACGTGAAGAAGTTATTAAATATTACAAAAAGCGTTTTGGATTAAATTACGATATCAAAAACGTAAGCATAGGTGCTGGTGCCAAGCCATTATTGTTTGAGGCTTTTGCTACTCTCTTGAATCCTGGTGACGAAGTTATATTAACCTCTCCGGCTTGGGTAAGCTACATAGAGCAAATACGTTTTTTTGCAGCTAAAGCGGTTATTATAAAAACTAACCCTAAAACATTTCAGTTTGATATAAAAGCAATTGAAAATGCTATAACACCACGTACTCGAGCTTTTGTTTTGAACTCGCCCCATAACCCATCAGGTGTATTATTCAAGCAAGATGATATAAAAAAACTATGTCAATTGGCAATAAAACATAATTTTACTATCATCAATGACGAGGTTTACGAACGTATTACTTTTAGAGGTGAGTATCAAAATCCGCTTTGCTATGTTCCGAAAGCGCGCGAGCATGTATTGAACATCAATTCCGTAAGTAAGACCTATGCTATGACAGGTTGGCGTATTGGTTTTGCTATTGGTCCTAGCGAGCTTATTAAACGCATGATAATGCTTCAAGGGCATATGACTTCGGGGGCTAGCTCTATTTCGCAATGGGCGGCTCTTGGTGCTATGCGTGAGGCTCAAACAGAGGTAAGCGAGATGCTAGTGCAATATAAAAGCCGCGCTAAGCTAATAACTAGGTTACTGGACGATATGCCCTATTTGAAATATATAGCTCCTCAAGGTGCATTTTACGTTTTTGCTGATATTAGCTCCACAATAGGAAAGATAGCCGATAAAATTAAAATTACTGATGATATTTCTTTTTGCCAGATTTTACTTGAAAAATCTCATTTAGCACTGGTTCCCGGAACGGCTTTTTTGCAGCCTAATTATGTTCGTATATCCTTTGCCGCCTCGGAAAAAATAATAATAAAAGCTATGAAAAATCTGCATGATTTTCTTGCGGGTTTAACAGGTTAAAAAGGAGTAGGAAAATATGAAGTTTAATATTAGACGCGTAGGTAAAACTCTGCAACATAATTTTTTTGGTTATTATAACAAGTCGAATTTTGCCAAAGCGGGAAATTTATTGCTTAGTAATCGCGTTTCGATGCTAACGGGTGACCTAGATGGTACTGAAATTGCTGAAGTGGGTTATTACGATCTTGAAAATGAAGATAAATTTTATAAACTAGGCGAAACAACTACTTGGAATTGGCAAATGGGCTGTCAGCTACAATGGTTAGGACAAAAATCTAATAAGGTGATTTTTAACACCCGGGCTAATACTCGCGCTAAACAAGAAAATATTTTTGCCGATTTTCGCTCAACTATTGTAGATATTGATAGCGGTGCAACTCGTGAA
The DNA here is from genome assembly GCA_963971285.1 of Astropecten irregularis. Taxonomy (NCBI): domain Eukaryota; kingdom Metazoa; phylum Echinodermata; class Asteroidea; order Paxillosida; family Astropectinidae; genus Astropecten; species Astropecten irregularis. The sequence goes on along the minus strand of CAXARH010000056.1, from coordinate 2,761 downwards.
CTACCTTTGCCTATCTATGTTATGGCGCCGAATGGCAAATTTGCCCTGACCTTGAATTATTCACGTTTATTGGTAACACATCGCACTATAGGATATTTTGCAACTATAAAAGAGCCGAAAAAAACGCCGAAACTGGAACTTGCTCCTAAAAATGATGGTATTTATCATATGGATATTGAAACAGGCGTAACAAAACTAATTCTATCACTTGATGATTTACGCAATTTTAAGCCGGTGCCGTCGATGGATAAATCGATTCACTGGGTTACTCATATGGAGGTTAATCCTTCTGGTACTAGGTTTTTGTTCATACATCGTTGGACCGAGCGTGTTAAAGATGAAACCTGTTTTTTACATCGATTATTCACAATTAACGCAGATGGATCTGATTTGCGGCTTTTAGAGTGTACAGATCACCCATTACCTCAATTAGTGCCGCAACTGGCAAAAAATTTTGATAGCAAAAATATTGGAGTATTTGATTACGAAAAATCGGAATATCAAATTTCGCATCCGATGTGGAAATCAGATGCAGAAATTATTGTTTGGAGCCCTCATAATGGTAAAATTCACTATCATCTATACAATGATAAAACGGGCTCAGTAGCGGTTATCGGAGCCGGTATCCTTAACGAAAACGGGCATATGACTTACTCAAAAAATGGACGCTGGATCCTAACTGATACCTATCCCGATGCTAAAACTTATAAACGTGAATTATTTTTATTCGATACTAAAAACGATAAAATCGTTAATATTGGTTCTTTTTTTACCTTGAAAAATTTAGGTAAACATAATCGTTGCGATCTTCATCCGCGATGGAGTTTTGATAATAAAATGATCTGTATCGATTCAGTACACGAAGGAAGCAGGCAAATTTATATTATAGAAATAGATCTTATCTAACGCAAAATTTGCTGTCTTAAAAATAATTGTTGTAATTACATAAATTTATGATAAACTACCTATGGATAGTTGACTAATTTAAGTTAAGTGAGGGTAGATTTGTGATAAGTTCGATTTTTAATAAATATAAATTCATCAGGTTTGTTATTGCTTTTATAGCCATGCCTTTTATAGCAATGTCGATGATGTTATTTTCACCGCCTGCTACATCTGTTGCAGCTGATAAATTTCCTAACAAAGCCATTGATATTATTGTTCCGTTTAGCGTAGGCGGGGGCACCGATATTTGGTTGCGAGCGATTTCGGTTGCCTTAGCTAACAAAAAAAGCCTTAGAGTACCGGTAAATATTAGAAATATTCCAGGGGCGGCATCGCTTCGAGGAGCCGGGACGGGATTTAACGCTGAAGCGGACGGATATACGCTAACAGCATTTAATCCGCCATCGACGCCATGGTCTTGGTATCTTAATAAACCGCCATTTGATATCAAAAAATTTAAGGGAATAACCGTTTATGTGCGTGAGCCGGGAATTATTGTCGCTCATCCTAAATCCGGCATAAATTCTTTTCAAGATATGATCAAAGCATATAATTCTGGCAAAAAAAAGATAATTGCTTCGCAGCAAAAAGGCACTATTTGGCATATTGCCGCGGAATTGTTGAAAAAACGTAATAATATAAATTGGCAACAATATGTATCTTATAAAGGTACGGGGGATATTGTCGCAGCTATTTTGCGTCAAGAAGTTGAAGTCGGAATTATTACCGCCTCATCAGCTCTTGATAGCGTGAAAAACGGGCAATTAAAAGCTTTGGCGATTGTGGGAGCAACTGAAAGGCTTGGGAGTTATCCGGATGTTCCGACTATGAATGAGTTTGGACTTGATCCGCTAGAAGTATGCGTGCTGAGAAGATCTATTTATGCACCGGCGCAAATTGATGAAGAACATCGAAAAATTCTTGAAAAAGCATTGATCGAAGCACAAAATAATACTTTCGTACAAGCGCAATATAAGGCGCTCAAACTTAAGCCAGCTTATGGAACAGGAGCAGAAGCAGAGCAAGCAATATTAGATGCAATCGAAGTGGCAAAAGAATTGAATCTAGAAGCAATCGTTAAATAATTACGAGCTCAGAGATTCAGAGCAGCTGTAAAAAATCTTGAATAAGATAATTAGCATTTGGTGGGATTTGGATTTGGATTAAGTGTGTGAGGTTTATTGATCATAAAATAACTATCGAAGAAATGATCTTTTCTTTAGTACTTGCAGTGTTTTTTGCAGTTATTTTTTTGGGAGCATGGCAGTTTAGTTACGATTCAGCTATTTTTCCGATTATGCTATCATCGCCTGCTTTAGTGTTGGTGACAATATACATATTTAGAGGCATGTTTCCGCCTGTATTTAAGGCCATTATTGCAAATAATGATCAGTTTTCTATAGGAAAAAAACCAGAAAAATTAAATAAAAAAACCGAAAAACAAAATATCTCTTATTTCAAAGCCTATTTTGTCTTTGCATATACCGCTTTATATGCAGGGCTGGCATATCTATTAGGTTTTTACTTGGCTGCGGTAATCGCAGTTTTTATATATGTTTATGTCGTTAGAAAAAAAGTCAAATATATAATACCTGTTGCTATTTTTCTCATAATTATAATTTCGGGATTAACATATGTTTTTGATACAGCATTCGGATACCACTATTCTCAAGGTGCTTTATTAAAGTTGTAATTATGTTTGCTCAATTTTTTGATAATCTGGCTTTAGCGTTCTCAATGGTTACTACTATTGAAGCTATTTTTTGGATTATACTTGGCACCGTAATTGGGATTATTATTGGGGCTATTCCGGGTA